>LZPO01117050.1:280014-298406 GCA_001675575.1 Neotoma lepida
GGTGGAGGGAGGGACTTACTATTGTTGGCTAGCTAAATTTGCATAACATCAAACCTCCTTCTAAATAATTATGTTTGAAACAGGCTTTTAGTGAACACAGCCCCTTGGCTGCACAAGATGCTAAAAAATATACCCATGATTGAGTGCTTACCCCTAAACAAGACACTTATAAATTCCCTTAAGTCACATCAATCATTGCAGAAAGGGGGCAGAAAGAATTTAAGAGATAGAAAATGGGGGAAAAAAGGCTATATATACAATCGTCTAAGCAAGCATGAACTCATAGCAGTTGTGTTTATTGTCACTGTGCTTAAACAAGACTGGTCAGGAAAACAGTCACTATGGAATGGGGACTCATGAAACCGTATCACTTACTGTTGAACTATTGGCAACTAACAGAGGGCAAATTTAGTATCCACTTGTGTACCCACTGGTGAAGCAAGCCATCAGACTCCAAAAACATGATTGTACAGATGGTGTGAGTTTATAACAGATTTATAAGGAAGTAAGGTGGCTGACAGGGACGGGAAGTAATTAAGAGCAGACTGTGAGAGAGTAATCAGAATGCATTGTATGCATGTATGAAATATCAGATAATGTGCTTTACTAAAAAAAATTGGAAAGTACGCTATTTTATGATCAAAATTCAGTAAACACAACTGTATTACATGTCAATCTATATTAAGAGCCATATCTAATTACTGGAATCCATAATAGAATATCGACATTTTGAACTTCTAATCAAAGACAGCTCATGTCATCCTTTAGGATCTGATGAAGTGTATACCTGAAAGGACCCTAAAGCAATTTTCATATGTGAAAGGTGCAACTATCTGTTGTTGGATGATAGTAGTCCTGACACAAATTCATTCCCTTATTAGTACAATTTTATGAAGCTAACAAATATCTGTATACTTTCTAATGCATTTTCAAATAAAATAAAGTGTAAGATTCATTGCTACTATGCTGTGGGCTTACATTTTGTAATACTAATTGATTTAATTTTCCTCACAAATATATTTGATAGATACTGTCACTTTTTCTTTTGTAGAGATGTCTTGAGTTTTAGGAGTTAAGAGCTATAACTAAGGTTACAGATACAGTAGGAAGTAATTTTCAACTGCACAGTCTGTTTCTTTTTTCATAATAGTCAAATAATTCATTTTACCACAAAAATTATCTCTTTAATTGGGACTCATTCTAATTCTGTGTAAGGTGTGCAAATTGTGTGTACATATTGATGAGAATAAGATGAATTTATCTATTAAAACTTTGTCATTCAGGGACTTTAAGCTGTCACTATTTTATCCATGAGTATTGAAGAACAAAGGAGGATGTGGAGCTATGTAAATTTAGATAATACATATCTCAAATATACAAAATTAAGTATAATATAGAAAATAAATTTGATTTCTATAAACTACAGGAAGAGTTAGTGGTCAAGAAGTATGATCCAGAACACCTGTCTACAGTTGGATTATGGTAGCTCCTATGGAATACAGATTTTCTTCCTCTTATCATTTCGAATATGTTTGGAATAAGCCAAGATATAGCTGGTACAGTGCCTCTCATGAATATAAATGATGATGCTAGGAATCAAACTGACATATTTAAGAGCAAATCGTTTTCTAAATATCAAGTTGAGAAAAAAAGAGTCCACAAAAGCTAAACATCTGTGTGCACTTGGCTCCATCCCAGCAAATGAGCACTCATTTCAGTTGAGCTTTTGTGTTTTCCTTGCAAATGCTGAACCTTTGGAAAATGTGAATATTTGTTACCTTCATTATTGTGGTGAATTCAAGGGTTGTAGGAGACAGAAGGAAAATATGAACATTTTTTCCAAATATATATCACATGGTGGATGGTAGAATTATTGTCGAAAAAAATGCAGCAATGACTAAGCAAATTTGAGCGGGAGAGGAGAAGAGGGAGAAAGAGAGAAATAGATACTGAGAAAAAAGGAGGAGGAGGGAGAGGAAAAGAAGCAAGATAGGAGAGAAATAAAAAAGAAGAAGAGAGGGGAGGGGAGAAGGAAGGAGAGGAGATGAAAGAAGAGGAGAGGACAGGAGAGGAGAGGACAGGAGAGGAAAGGACAGAAGAGGAGAAGAATAGCATATGAGTTTGTGTTCATGTTTCTGGGAATTTTTCCATAGTGGAAATTAACATAGGAAAATATTTTTGAGATCTATCAATCACTGCCACCACTCCAAAAGTAAAATGGTGATATAAGACAATCTATTCTCTGTTGTTGATCTAAAACAAGTTAATCAATCTTAGTTAAATAGTTAATGTGGCATGATGCCCATCATCATATAAACCAACTCCTTTTGCAGGTTCCTAAAATGTACTGGCCTCTGGCCATGGAATGTATAAGGAAGTGTTGTTTATTTTCCTGGAAATTTATAAAGTAAGCAAGCTAAGGTTTTCAATTAAAAGAGCTTCAGTGATATCTATGCTTGGAATATAAATAATATTTATATAATATATATTATTTATATATTATATACATATTATATAACATATATAAATAGTTGTAGATCATTATATATAATATATAAATAATTGTAGATCATTTTTACACTCATTGTTTAATTCTTAAATGGGGTAAATCTCATCTCCATTTCTTGGACTTGAATTTACAACATTGGCTCTCCTAAAAGACATGACTGATTTTTCAGGATCTGTAGGTAAAGAAATGACAGAGCATGGAAGTTCTCAGCTTCCATAACCATATGAGTCATTTCCTTTAAATAAATCTCCTTTTTCTTCTTTAAGTGGTGCTAAGAATTAAACTCATTACTTTCCACATACTAAACATTCTCTGTTGTACTAGCTGAACTAAACCATCCTGCCTGTGTTCTTTTTCTTCTCCCTTTAAAACTTCCTTTCCCTTCCTTCATTCCTTCATTCCTTTCTTCCTTCCTTTTTTTCTGTATTTATTTTCTGCTTTCCTCTGATTCTTCTCTTTCTTTCCATATATCTCTACTGATTCTGTTTCCCTGGGTATCCCTATTACAAGTACATCATATATTAGAGGGACTATTCTAAAAATCAAACTAATACTCTAATTACCCACTACTTCATTCAGCATGCTTTTTTGCTATTCTTTACATAACATGTTCATTTCTGCATTTATAAGTTTGTAAGATATGCTGTCTTCCTGAAGAGTCCTTTCCTCTGATGTGTACATGACTTCTTTCATCTTATTTCAGATTCTTGCTTTGATTTCATTTTCTCAGACAAGCCTGTTTTGAACACTTTATCTAATATAACACTCTATTCAGCGTACTTTCTGTTTTTTTTCCTTGCAACAGTCATCTTCAGATCTCTTTTAAGCTATTTAAAATATATGCATCATTTATTCATTGTATTTATTCATCTCTTGTTTTAAGTATCATTTGTGCAGGTGCTTTTTCTATTATGTTCATGTGCCTATTTCTAAGGCATATAAATACTCTTGGCACATAAATATAGATGAATAATTAGGTGAGCGATTGAATGAATGAGCAAATGTATGCTTATAAAAAGAACTGTATTTCTATGGTAGGTCATTTTATTGCTTCCTTTTGCATATCTGCATCATGTGCTTTTTAGTTAATGAGAGTCTATTGATTTTATAATGACAAATATGTAATTAAAACTATTTTCCTTTAAGAATTGCACAGTTAATAGTCCAAAGTAAGAAAATTACTTAATGCAAAAGGTCAATGTTTTGGTAAGCCATTTATGATTCAAATTTTCTATACTTCTGAAGCTGCCAGTATAATGAAAAGAAGTCATTCAGACTGACCAACTGACAAAGAATGAGTAAGAAGACGAATAATATTAAGTCTAAATTACTTAAAATAATTCATATATTAAAAATATCTAAAATAAGAGTCCATAAATTGTGTAATAAACATGATTAAGTGCCAGATTGTTTATGAAATCTATTTTCTGATGTAAAGTATTAATTCACAACTGTGCTCAAGATAGTGAATATCATATTTCATGGAGGGTGGAAGAATATGTTATATAAGTTTATAAGAGGAAAATTATACAGTTTGCACTTTAATCAGTTAACCCTTTAATTAAGGGAATTTTTTCTCAAGGCTATCATCAGCAAACCCAGAAGCCTAGTTCCAGACCCACAGACTGAGAATACTCTTTGCGTGTGAGTGGCCTTTCCTGGGTAGGTTCCTTCTTGCCTTTGCTTTGTTTTCCCTGTCACATCATCTCCTGCAAAGCCATAAGCCTAGTTCCAGATCTGTGGCCATAAATCTTCTTCATTTATGAATCTTCCTTGCATGGTCAAGTTCTAGACTGGTGGTTTGGGAGCATTGTTTCACTAATCCAATTTAACAGTTTATTCACCAGTTTACCTGGCCCATCTCAGGTGGTGCATCTCCTGCAATGACTCAGTTTAAGCTTGGCCAGATTATCACATCAGACCCACAATGAAAGAAAAAAAAATCCACAAGCCCGGGTCAAGTTCCCTAAACAAAAATAACATGAATGGCCAAACAGCATATCTTATATCGAACCCACTTGTTGTGGAATATTATTTTAAGGTGTGTTACATTTTTTATGCTGTGGAACATTTGTTTAATGATGTAAAGATGTGTTTCATTCTTTTATGTTGTGTTTGCTTAACTCTTGCTTAACTATGAAGCTGTGTTACTGAGCTTGCCTAAACAACTGATTGGTCCAATAAAGAGCTGAACAGCCAATAGCAAGGCAGGAGAAAGGATAGGTAGGGCTTGGAGGCAAAGAGAATAAATAGAAGGAGAAATCTAGGAAGAAGAAAGAGCAAGAGAACAATAAGAACAGGATGCTAAGGGCTAGCCACACAGCCAGACATAGAATAAGAGTGAAAGCAAGATCTACAGATGGAAGAAAAGGAAAAAGCCCAGAGGCAAAAGGTAGATGGGATAATTTCAGTTAAGAAAAGCTGGCAAGTAACAAACCAAGCTAAGACCAGGCATTTATAAGTAAGAATAAGCCTCCATGTCTGATTTATTTGGAAGCTGGGTGGTGTGTCTCCCAAGAAAAAGGGGCCTTCAAAGAGCCAAAAGAGTATAAAACAACCAATACCACCCACTAGTACTACTGAAATGTTCTTTCGGTCTATAACAGAAGAAGAGATACATTTCAGGTCAGTGTTCAGGAAGGTTGTCATTTGGCATCCACAAAATGAGGCCTGAAGGAGAATTTGGAAAGGCAAGGACCTGGAAAGTAGGAAGGGAATTATAGAAAAACAAATTCAACAGGACCAATTATTGATAGCTAAATGAGAAATAGACTGCAGTGAAAAATGGAGGTTTTATTAGTGGAGTAAAATAAGAGATAAACCAAACAAAATTGTTTGGGTTAATGTTACAATGATAGATTAATACCCATTATAATAAGGGAGCCTCCATTTCTTTATTTTGTCAATTTTGTGTTATAACCATGACAAATTTCAAGTTATTAGCATAAGTCATTGAACTCAAAATTAATCCCTATAATGGGTTGCATTTTAATAACTTTTACTATACAATTATATTAACTTATTTTTTCACAATTTCATATACATATGTACTACAACCTGATTACTTTCATTACCTCTTTCTCTCTCCTATCCCTGTCAACCCCATCCAATTCTCCCTTCAGATTATTTTCCTATGTTCAAAATTTTTTGTTTTGTTTTGTGACTTACTGAGTTTAACCAGAGTTCCCTGATCATGGGTTTGGAATTGAAGACTATGTGACTGCCCTTTCCCCACAATTCATCAAAAGTCCATCAGAAAAAGACAGAACCCTCGGTCCTTGCAACCATCCATGTAGAGTAGGTTGACAGACCTACTGTAGTGTAGATCTGAAGAGAGTCACAGAGCCTATGAGATCATAATTGCATGTCATAGACCTTCTCTATTTTCTGCATTTTACATTCTTCCATAGTAACTTCTGGAAAGCCATTTTGAGATGACTGTCATATGATCCTGCATATGTGAAATTATGCCTTTTTATAGCAGATGGAAACTTAATGGTGTGTTTTAACCCTAAGAATGGCATAATGGAACATATTTAGGGACAAGATTCAGCAGGTTTTGTTAATAACTAGAGATGTGATATAGACTAGAAAAATAGAAAATAGGTTATTTTGATCAAGAGGAAAGACACACAAATAAATGCACGTAAGTAAGTGCTATCACCCATAATGGTGCAGTCAGTAGGCAAATGTTTAAAATGATGGGAAAGGGAGTTTGAAATTTTTTTAAATTTTAAATTTTATGGTTTGTTGGCTTCTTGACTAGGATTAGGTGCACACAGTGGAGGTTACAGACAGAATAAAAAGGCAAGGAAGATAAAAGACAAAAATTATTTCTAGATTCCTGGGAATAGGATACCTGGGTGAAAAGTAGAGCCTTTGGAAGTTATGAAGAACATGAGAGAAACAAATGCTGACTGGGATTTTTAAATTGGAAGTTTGGAAGAAGTTAATTTTCATGTACTGAATTGAAAATGTATTGAATAAACTTAAATTTCAATAAAAACATGTCATATTCAAAGCATTTGGAATATCATTCTATTTTACCTTTCAGGAAATAGTATTGCTTCAAAGGCCATCTATTTTTATGGCTTCACTTTCATTTGCAATTTGCATCCAAAATATTATCTCAATTTATACTGTCACCAATACACTTTCAGATAATGAATCACTTATATAAATTAAAACACAAAACATAGAACATCTTTGACACAATAATACTATCACTAGTAAAGTAAAATAAAAGAAAAATCTGAAGTGCCAATATTTTATGAGACCGTTTTATTATACTATGCTTGCAGATATAAGACAACATCATCTAACATTTAAATTTATCAACAAGATATATGTTAGCATGGTAATTCTGTGTAAAAATATTATTCTAGTTGTTTGGGTGGGTTTTCAAGTTTCAAGTTTTTAATTGACCTTTGAGCTATCATTTAATCACTACTACTAATTTATTTTCATGTAAATTTACTTTGAAATATCACTATTTTATTCCTTGTCATTCACTTGATCATTTACTTTTAGTTTAGACTTCTAGAATGTATTGTTTCATACTTTGTCTTTCATTTTTCTACATTGTTATTACTAGTGCTGCTGATGATATATAGGAACATAGTAATTATTCAATAAATATTTGTTGAAGAAGTGATGAAGCAGCAGTGTAAGTATCTAACTCTAATTTAATCAGTCCTTTGTAATCTTCATTTCAGTTTAAAACAACTAATGATCTATTAAAATTCTCATTCTTCATGACTATTTTAGGCATTCAGAAAAATGAAAACAAAATGGGATGTTCCGTTAATTTTTTTCTTTTATTCTTTGTGAGTTCATATTGATGTTGCTCAAAACTCTGAGGATCAGGATATGGATGTGACTTTTCAAATTAATCTCAGTGCCCTTTGCCCAAATACTTAAGGCATTATCACAGATAAGCCGGAAATTAAAAAGGAATAATTATGTGTTATGGAAATACATTTTAATCATGTTTTATAAAAGATAGAATGCCATTTCTAGAAAGCTTTATACCATTTTATTTACCTGAAATGTAACATATTAATAACAGCATATACAGAAAATAGATGAATTTTAGCATCTGCATTTATTGATATGCATTGAGAAAGCACATATTTCTCTTCCAAATGAACATATTGTTTGTCCTGGAAAGGATACATCACATCTAGGAGCAAACATGAAGGTTGTATTAACACATTTTTCACATAAAAAAAAATTTTAGGAAACAGGCTTATTAACAATAATCAAACATGTTCATAAACTGTCTTTACTAATAGTTATTCAAATAACCAAAACAGTGCCTATGTATATATTCAAATGCACACACACACACATGCACATAAACATATGTACCTGAAAGCTCGGAGTCATTAAGGTATTCATTTACAAACTAATCAAATGTGGATCAAACATTTATGTATAGTTAATTATTGCACACATATTTTGCTTAAAATAGAGTTAACAATTTAAGAACATGTCTGCATTTTCTGAACTACTGTTAAAACCCTGAATTAAGACTGACTCCTACATCAACTAGGGGACTCAGCTTCCACTGCTTAGGCTCACCTATAGTACCAAGAAACCTCATGCACCATATAAGAAATCTCCTGAATTGAGATTCTGGCTCTTACAGGCTTCTCCAGCAAGTAATCAACTGGCTTCCTCTGCTTTACCCTGCTTATACCACCAGGGAATTTCCTGAGCTGTGTGAAACACCTTCTTCTACCCTATTTCAGGCCTTTTTATACCACCTACCCAACAACCACATACCAGGTACCCCAAATTTTGTGAACATAAAAAGATGTATTCCAAAACTGAAAAGACCAGACTTGTCAACCCAGTCTGTTTCATCCTGCAAAACTATTAAAATTCAAACACAAATAAAAACCTCCTATGATAAAAGTAAATAAAAGAATTTTAAGGTCTCTAAACCAGTTCTAAAGTGAAGACATCACTCTGAAGAATATGAATACGCCTAAGAGATCATACAAAGTGAACAATTCTAGAATAGTTTTTTAATGATGTAAAATAACACCACAAAATAACAGGAATTAATACACATTTTCAATAATAATATTAATATCCTCACTTCCCTAATATAAAGAGGCTAATAGAAAACAGGAGCACCTCTCTTCTTTTTAGCTGCTTCCAAGAAATATACTTCATCAACCACAGAAATGACCTTAGGGTTTCCATTAGGAAAAAGTATTCCTAACAAATGGAATTAAGAAAAAAGCAAGCATAGTTCTTCTAGTATCTGACAATACACACACACACCATAAATAAAAAAGGTTGCTTTATAATCATTAAAGGAGCAATGAACCAAGAGGATGTTACAATTCTAAGCATATATGCAATGAACACAGGTGCACCCGATTTCATAAAAGTATTAACATTAAATTTAAAACCACAGAATAATTTTTACATTGTGAATGTGAGTGACTTTAATACCTCTCTTTAAGGAATAGACAATTTATATGGACAAAGACTAAACAGAGAAACATTGGAATTGAAGGACATTGTAGATCAAATGGATTTTAACATACATCTAAATAACATTCACTAAGAATACAAATTCTTCCCTGCAGTCCAAGGAATGTTCTACAAAACTAATGACATTTGGACACAAGAATTCTTAGAAGTATGCAAAAACTGTAATCATATTCTGCATTCCATCTGACTACAATGAAATAAAGCTGGATATGAAAGCAATAGGAATTTCAGAAAGTGCACAAATTCATGGAAACTAAGCAACACAACCTTTAGTGATCATTGAATAAAGGAAGAAAGAAGAAGGAGATATAAAACTTCCTGTAACTAAATAAAAATGAAAACTCATATACAAAATCCATGGAGTATTAATGAAGGCAGTTCTAAGATGAAATATTATAGCACTAGATGCGTGTATTAGAAACTTCGAGAGATTTAAAATTAATAACTTAATTATGCACTTGAAGGCCTTGGAAAAGCAGAAATAAACAATAGCAAAAAAGTAGACAGGAAGATATAATCAAAACCAGGTTTAAAGAAACCTAATGAAATATAAAAAAATAATAAATAATCAAGATGGCTACAGAGAAGGCTCAACAGTCAAGATCAACCCAGATTCAGTTTCCAACAGACACATGGAAGCTTATAACCATCCAGTTCTAGTGGTTGTGATGTCCTCTTCTGTTCTCTACTGACACCAGGGAAACATGTGGTACACCTGTAGATATATATTTTTTAATTAAAAAAGAAAAAAAAAATACAAAAAAATCTGTGTAACATAGATTTGGATTAACAAGATTGATTAACCACTGATGAAATTAGATAACAAAATGAGAGGTTAGACCCAAATTAATACAATTGGACATGAAAAGGGAGAGATTGCCACAGACATTGAGGTAATTCAAAAAAATACTTAAAATTTTGCTTCACTTACATTCATTGATCCTTTGTAGTATTTTCTTTTATTCTTTGATTCTTATTATTTCTTGCTTTCTACTAGATGTTTTAGTTTGGTTTGTTCTTGTTATTTCCAAAATTTTTGCATTTCATAATTAATTTATCTGTTTATGCTGTAGATGTTTTTTGTAGACATTTAGAGCTATAAATTTCTCCATTAGGAATGTTTTTACGTGTCCAGAGCTTTAACTGTGTCATGTTTTCATTTTCACTTAATTCCAGGATTTTTATTTCTTTTTTGATTTCATCGTTGATAAATTCATAATTCAGTGGTGCATTATTTAATATGTATGAATTTGTGTACTATTAGAGATTGATTTGCTGTTTAAACTATATTACTTTGTAGTTAGTAAGCCTGATGTAGTTACTTAAACTTTTCTGAATTTCATTAGGTTTGCTTTGTACCACACTATGTTGCTTGCCTATTGTAGGGAAGTTTCCATGGAATGCTGAGCAGAATGTATATTCTTTGCTATTTGGGTGGAACGTTCTGTTGATATCTGTTAAGTCTTCTTGATACACGATAGCATTTAATTCTGGCATTTCCTTACTTTTTCTCTAGATGATCTATTTATTGGTGAAAGGGATGCTTTTAAGTCACCTACTATTACTAAACTGCAGTTAATTTGTGTTGTTAAATCCAATATTATGTTTTGTAATGGAAATGCTTGTATCCACACCTTACATTAATCCATAAATGACTGATTTAGCATTTGTCTTGTACTTTTTAATCACTTAGCTCTGAAGTTGTTTTTGCAAAATCAGAGGAGTTCTCATAGATGGCTTTCTGAGTGAGACAATCAATCTAATATATATATATGATCAGAAAATACAAAGTAAATTAAGAGTCTTTTATTGGTACAAATCCAGAAAACAAAATTCCTGGTTTCCATGCCTACTTAACTTCCACCTACAGTTTCTCCCTGTTCTCTTGTTTTAAGTGTACTTCCTAAAACATATAATGCTATATTCCATGAGATATATGTATTTGTTTATTTGCATATATATATGCACTAGAATATGAATTCAACATGAACCAGTATCTCATATTCAATGATTTACTTTTTAAATGAAATCCTGAACACATTCTATCTATATGTGTTGAATAAACTATTGTTTTTCTATGGTTCTCATTAAATTGAAGAGGTTTGCTCAATATTTCTAGATCAGCTTCTTACTTGTGCAAATTATTAAAGAGCAAATAAAAAATTGTGACCAAAGATAATTATAAATAATACTGTTTGCTTCTATTCACTGGTGTGTATTATTTTGTTGACTTTTAAGAACTTTGAGCTATGTACTATTGTTATAGAAACATGACTAATAGGTATCTTAAGAAAAAGACATGTAAATAGAGATTTTAAGAAAATTTCCACTCTCAACATCCTATATCCCTTGAATAACAAACCTAACCAAAATAGGATTATTGACTTACTTTAGTAGAGATCAAGATTGTATATGAAGTAAAAGAGATTAAGCTTTTACTGATAATATTTTGGGGGCCTAGTTGTTACACAAAGAGCCTTGCACATGCTAGCAAAGGCTGTTTTAATCAAGAAATATTCTCAGTCTACTCTCATGATTTCATTAAATTAAATCAACTTGGTTGATTAGAATAGTATTTACTAAGATTCACAGAAACTGAAGGATGTCAAAACATAAAGTATTTCACCAAGAGACTAGATGTTATCTAACACCCAAACAGGGTTCACAGAAAAAATATGAGAGATTCTTCTGGTATAGAAGAAGAATCTCTGGGACAAATGAAATTTGTTGAGTAATACGTTAACCACGTATTTTTAAACAAAAAATCCATAAAGTCACAGATACTCAACTTGTATAAATTCTCACCTTTGTAGTAATAGTAATGATTAAGATAAGTTTAAGTTTAAAATATTTGTCTATGTTTTCTTCATAAGATTTGGAAGCCAAAACATTTCATTATACTTATTTATTACTGCTGACATATTGAGTATTAAAATGATCATAAAGGAGATGGGTAAATATTAAACATGATGCTGTACAATGTCTACAAATGAAGGACAGCAAATGCTTAGAAGAACATAGATTGCATTTGTTTCTCATTCATAGATATTAAAAATAGTTCATATTGATTTTTCATAAAGTATATGCTTCAAAGTTTTGCTTCTGTATCTTTTCCACTAGCTTGTGAATATTATAAGAAGTCTTGTATTTTATTCAGTGTTATGTCAGCTATTCAGTAGTTTGGACTATAACAACACATAGTTTCCACTCAGTATGTGTTTCATCAATGAATAGACTAATTATTCTGCAAAACATTCAGACAATAAACATGAATTCTAACGGATTTACAAAGTTTTTGTTCTTCTGATTTAGGATGACCTTTGATTTTCCTGAGTAAAAAAGAGAATTAGCACAGAAATACTTGAAAAGAATTGCTCTATTGAACAAGCATATTGCATTGAGCTGTACTAAGTGGTTTAGAAGATTTTAAAATAAACAAAATTTGCCAAGTTAAGTGTCAAAGTAACTATGACTTTAAAAAATAGACTGCTCTCAATCTACATAATGTAACCTAAAAAATACAAGTGAAAAGTGTGTCCATACCACGGGAGCATTCAGAAAAAATATAGTTTATTATTTGCAACTAAATTATAAAAAATGGGTGAAGAAAATTCATTTCATTACAACTTCTTAAACTTTTCAACGATCTATATTATTATGTGAAAACTGTTTTAAATTTCTTTAGAGTAAGGCACATTTCAGATGAATGGTCTATAAACATAGTAGTTATAATCATAGAATATTGCTTTGTAATCAATTTGTTGACACTATTAAATATAAATAATGTTTCCCTAATAGTGCCTATCTGAGTGGCAACAGACAACAGAATTAACTTACTGCTATACACTCCGAAGTGTCTCATATATAAAGAACACACTACTTCCTTAGAAGAACTGTGCTGTGTCTGATTAGTGAAGTCAGAGAAAATATGAAATGGTAAAAGGAAGAAGAACTAATAGAGTGTTTGCATGTTATAGCCAAAAGAATCTCAGTCAAGAATGCAGATGACCTTGAACAAAATTACATTGAAATTATAACAGAATAAACTCATTAGACCCTAACACTAATTGCCCTATTTTCTGCACTCTTTATAATAATAATGAAAAATTTTATTCAAATGAAGTTGTAATCAGAAAGTATATTAATAACATAAAATATGGTCCAACTATCTCCATCTTCAGGAAATGAGAAATAATTAGTTAGTGGTCTTGTTCAGTAATGAGTTTATTATCATACAATGATAGACTTAAATATATTAAATTAGAATGAATTTTCATACACGATACATGTGTTTCTACTAACACAAAGTATATCACTCAGCCAATTGTATTGTAGTCACCAACAGTAAATTAATCATTTCACACATTTATTATATCCTAACCACTTCACATTTGGTTGTTACTACATAAGAGTTTACACAAGTATTATGTGAAGGTAGAATTTCTTGCCTTGGTAGGGTAATTTTATGTGAATTAATTTGTGTTGTCAGCAATGTGTTTGTTTTCCTATTTTTCTTAGACTCAGAATAGTGTTTGATGTTGTGCAGGGGGAAGAATTTGACTCAAAGAAAGGGTGATAAGGTTCTGGGAGTCAATAATACTTTTAAAATTCTTTCACTCTGTATTTAGGCAATATTTGCTACTGAGATTGAAAGTATTGCACAGTGTATTTTTTTACATATATTTAATTTTTAAGATACACTTCTTTCAGAAAAATTTAATTGAGAAGAGATTTTTCTAGACTTCATAGTGACACTGACAAGCACAGTAAAGTTTAGTGACAAGGTTGGACAGTGAGTCAGAGAGCATCAGAGGTCCTGGGTGTTATCTGATCTTGTCAATGAACTGCTTCTCTTGTAAATCACATTGTCTTACACTAGGAAAGACTTGGTAATATTTGCTTAAGAGTAATGTTGAAAGTATCTTTTTAGACAATGCACTCATAAGAAATTTTGTGACAGATTTTCCATATCTATTAACTCATAAGCTACTCAAAAGCAAATCATACATCATTTTCATAGAAAACTGTCTTGGGCATTTTGTGTGTGAAAAAAACCAATAGGCTGTTTGTAAATTCAGCATGAGACATATTTTCAAATATCAGCAAGTTATTATCTCTAGGTAACTAGAACAGTCACATAGTATACATTGTTAAATATAAAATTATACCTTTCTCTATGCTATGGATGTTTCAGTTTGGATTAATAGATATTAATTTATTTAACTGCATTTCAGATAAGATAAGAATGAATGAATTGGAAATCAATAAGAACTTGCTCCTAAACTAAAGGAATTTATAGTCTAGCAAACAAAGTTTTGACAATATGTCTGGAACAAGGGTAAGTATGAAATCTTCTCTACACATAATTTTTTTTTATTTTAAGTAGTCCAACACATATATCCTAGGAGAAGGATCATATTAATGTGAAGCAGATATCAAGAAATTTTTGTGACAGTCAATAATATAAACATGACAAAATCAAAGCATTTTACATAGTGTCCTTGGTGTTTGGCAAATTCTTTCAATATTTTGGAACTTAAAAAACACATGAGAAAGTATGTTTCAGTATAACTGTCTCTAATGTTTCATCTAACAAATAATCCAATCTATAATATTTATAAACTTACAATGTGAGAATTCTTAATGACTGACAATACCTAGATGCTTGGACATAGTAGGTGAAATTGACCAATAGAGTTGGTTGAGAGTGATATAATTGATAGTTGAGACTTTACATCACAATGAAAGACCAGTGATGTCTTTTTTTCAGGATCCATCAAGTTTGCTAGATGCTAAACAAATTTAATTAAATAAGTGTGATCATATTTAAAATTAAATAGCTAGGCTAAATTCACGTTCTGAATAAAGTCTTTTTGCTAACAGTACTTTTAATAAAAGAGTGATGTGTGATTATAAGAATCCCCTCTCTAAGAAAATCAGTGTATGCTTTATTGAAGATATCAATTTTTTTTTCAAGACAGTCCTTGAGAATCTCATTGAAGTTACTTCCAGTTTGGTATCAACAGTGATGGACCACAGTGTGTTTCAATATAGTTCTTTGTTTGACTCCCACGGTACTTTAGAGTTGAATAGCTATAGCATATCTTCTGGTAATAGCTATATGAATATAAGCTATTAAGTAATATGTAACATTTCAAACATCTTCTACTGAACTATTTCTATGGGAATCCAAGGCAGCTACTGAAAATTAAATCATACTTTCTTGTTGGCTAGGTGTGTGGCATCATTTTGGACCTTCTGCTGTACAAGAGCTAAAGTTACTAACTTCATGAATTATAGACATTAATTTACCTAACTGAATTTCTTAAAAGTCAAAGGAAGTAACATAAAATTTATTTTAAGCAATATGACTTTAAACACACCACCTTCATAAAAGACCAAATCAAAAATTATAAATATATAAATATATAAATATATAAATATATAAATATATAAATTTTATATTGATAATATAAAATAGTGGCAAATGTTTTTTTCAACATAACATTTTTATTGTTTCTCTGGGATTTTCACATCATGCACCCCCATCACACTCACTTCCCAGTCCTTTGATGTCTGCCCTCCCACACTTGTGGACTCCCCCTCAAAAAAAGTAAAAATAAAAATAAGAATAAAAATATGAAAGAACAACAACAAAAAAAAAAACCAAGTCCAAATCTGTTATCTATATACTCACTGGAGCCTGATCAAATTCCCTACCCCTTAAATAAAACTGAATCTTTCTACTCCTGCATCCCCACCAGCAGCCATAAATAGTGGAAAGCTACCCTTCAGCATCCCCACAACATTTCATAAGAATTCATTTCAATGGCTTTCTGTCTAGGCTGTTACTATTTTTGGAGTAAGGAGGGGGAGAGATGAGGAGGTAGCAGTTGTCACAGAAACCTTTCATGTCCCTCCCTCTCAATGGTGCATTTGCAGTCATTGATATCACAGCAAAAGTAGCCTCCTTGCTCTTCACAGTCAGCAGGAGCATGATCATGGGCTCCCACATGGTTTCAGATGATAGCACAGACCATGAACATGGCCCCTGGCTGCAGTAGGATCATGAACCCAGGCAAGGCCCATGAGAGGCTGCCCAGAGCACAGATGTCAACATGTTCTCAGGTGGCAACCCATTCCACTGGTTATAGATGATTTAATTCTAATTATAATACACTAATTGAGAGCCTTGGAAACAAAACTTATTTTAATTGACACAGTATGGGAGAATGAATTTTTTATTGTAGAATTATTCACCAAAATAGGAATAAACTATTTTAACAGATTATTTTATGGATTTATTTTCTCCATGGGAATTTGATTGTGAGGAACAGAAATGATTACATACTATCCTGAACGAACCTAATTAATGTTTTTCTTTTCTATTATTTTCTCTTACTCCCTTTCATTTCTGAAATAAATTTTGTTAAGCAAATTAGAGGAAACGTTCTGTGTTTTGGAAACTGACAATTTAGGTACAGAAATTTATGTCATACAAAATTTAAAATGTGGACTATATGTTTACTATACAGAAGAGAATTGTTTTTGCATTAATTTTTACATCCTGACATTCAGAATTTTGCATATTGTCTAGTACTGGAAGATACATCTAAAATATATTTAATTAATATCAATTAGGACATAATTAAACATGGTTTGATCTCAATATTTTTTAATGACAGTTGTAACAAATAGTATATGACATCTTTAGGGACTAAGCTATTACTATATAATTTTAAAATATAGCTATGCTTTAAAAATTGTCAACATTATAAAGACTCAAAAAGATAACCAATCAAGATTACAGTACTAGGGATGAAATTCTCTACTTTAGAGCCAGCTTCAAATCCAAATGGAACACACTTAATAAAAATACCCAATAACAGTCATGCCACTACTTCACCAGTGATCACACTTGTCTGGCAAGTTTATATCATGGCATGCAGAGTCTAGTTCTGGGTAAGATCATTAATTGATGTTCTTTATCCTCAAGAAGCTTGCATAATATACTCCAATGCAGTGAAACCTGGCTAGTAGGAAGATTCACAGTTGATTTCAGATTGATGTCTTCATGTCTTGCATCCAAAGTGCATAGTGTCTTAATCAATAGGGTCTTAGCATGTAGTTATGGTGTTAACCAAGGACAATGGCAGTAGCTTGTGTTGTTTTGAAGACCTCAGGAACTTCCCTGACCATTACCTGTAAAAAGATACCCCACAATTCATACTGAAATTTTTCTTGAATAACACATTTTTTTAAGACAAGCAAACCCATGGATGGAGAAGTCATAGATCCTAGTGTACAATATGGTATTGTTAGTTTCCTAAATGCTCATGTTCCAAATCATCTTCTAAATATTTTTGTTTATACCCATACTTCTGGGCTGCTTTCAACCTTGATCAGTGAAGCTTCTTCTTCAAGTGGGCAACCATCAATGGAGATATTCACAAGTAGTCAAAATGCTGAGAAAAAGAGACTGTTTGCTCAGCCCTAAACAAGTCACACATACTGAAGATTTGACCCTAAGATTCAGGGAACATGAAAAATAGGACTTGGAAAGACTATAAGACTGTAAGAGCTGGAGGATGGTGATAAGTACATTGAAATGTTGTCCTCACACTCATGAACTCACAGCAGCCATAGTTATTGCAGAAGATCAAGCCAGGCAAAATTATAGCACAGATGGGGAAAGTGCTCTCCAAGTCTCACTGCTTAACAGTGGATAGCTGCTAGTGAAGGTAGAGGCATTCTTTTTTGGGGAAACACACTTTTTTCTCTAGCTTGGACATTCACAATGTAGTGGTTTGAATAGAATGTTCTCCATAGTCTCAGGCAGTTATTTGAATACTTGATCCTAGTTGGTGGGACTGTTTGGGGAAATTTAGAGAGTATGACTTTTTTCTAGAGGAAATATGTCACTAGGAGAGGCTTAATTTTCAAAGGCAAGTATCATTTTCAGTTTAATCTCTGTGCTTCATGCCTATGATCAAGATGTGAATTCTCAGCTTGCTGCACCAGCCACCATGTCGTATTTGCCATCTGTAGCCAAGCTGTCCCTGACATCATAGACTCTTATCCTTCTGGAACCATAAGGCAAAACAAACTCTTCCTTAAGTTACCTTGGTCATGTTGGTTTATGACAGTGACAGAAAAGTAATACACTTATGACTTAATACAAATTTATTTTCTAAATGCTTGAAATCAGTCATCTAAACTTACAGTGTCATCAAAATTGTGTTACTTCTAAAAGCTTCAGAAGGCGTATCTTCAATACTTTTAATAAAACATCTTCCTAAAATTACATTGATCTTTTCCTTCTTTTTTGACAACTATTATTAAGAAAATGAGTTTCCTGCCTCTATTTACTTTT
>LZPO01117050.1:298411-308447 GCA_001675575.1 Neotoma lepida
TGGTTTTTCGCGACAGGGTTTCTCTGTGTAGCTTTGGCGGCGCCTTTCCTGGAACTCACTTGGTAGCCCAGGCTGGCCTCAAACTCACAGAAATCCGCCTGCCTCTGCCTCCCAAGTGCTGGGGTTAAAGGCATGGGCCACCACCGCCCGGCCCTGCCTCTATTTTCAACGTATTTGTGGTAACATTGTACACATTTGGATAAAAACTCATCACAAGATCCTTAATATAATCATATTTTCAAAATCTGTTTACTCATGATATTCAAAGGTTCTAGGAATTAGAATATGGAGCTAATTGAATGATATTCACTGCACAACAGTCTTTCCTCTAGCTCCAAGTTGCAGAACAATCCCATATAGAAAATTTGTACAGCCTATTTTAAGATGCTCTGAACTAAGCCGGGTGGTAGTGGCACACACCGTCAATTCCAGCATTTGTGAGACAGAGGCAGGAAGATTTCTGAGTTTGAGGTCAACCTGGTCTACAGAATGACATCAGGACAGCCAGGGCTACACAGTGAAACCCTGTCTTGAAAAAACAAATACAATTCAACAAAAAACAAAATATCCTCCACATTCTCAGCCCATTAAGGGATCAACTCTAGTCAAATAATTTCACCACTTTTCTTCATAAAATAAGAAATCCCTGTTCTCATTATTTAAATAATCTAACTAGCTATGTATGGTTTCTTCCTATAATCAATCTAGCATGAAAATTCTGCATCTGTGAACCTCTGAAGGTCAAGAAACAGGTCATTTGATGCCAAAATGCATTGTGTGGGAGAGATGGAATAGTGTTCATATGCATTCCCCTTCAAAATGAAAAAGTAGTGGTTTACATGGGAGTAGGCTAGAACGCAGGGAATGAGTGCTATGAGGAATAAAGTAAGAAAAATATTTTAAAATACACCATGATGACTGTAAAACTTTATTAATAGTCTAAAATATTCAACTGTTAATTTTATGTGACTTAATATTACTGTCTATAAAATTACAAGTCCATAAAATCATTTAAAAAGTAAAAGTAGTTCAGGTATGGTGGTGTATACCCATAATTCTATCCAATGAGAGAAGTAGACACAGGAGAAACAAAAGTTCAAGTACAGATTAACCTATATAATGAGTTTAAAGCTAGCTTTAGCCACATAAGACTGTCTCAAAAAATTATGAATAGGAAAAAAGAGAAGAACAGAAAAAATAAAAGCAAAAGTATTTAAACAAAGGAGGAAAAGCATTATTGATCATAAGCAATTTTAAATTTCAACCACACAGTCTAAACAATGTTTTAAAGCCTGAGAATAATTCTGTAACTCTCACCTCTGAAATAGATATGGACATCCACAGGACAAAAAAAAAACCCTCTGGTTCCTTAGTCTTTTCCAACATGTTTTTTTCTTTCTTTCTTTTTTTTTATCTGCTATGAAATAAAACAGGATTGTACTATAAGAAGAAAATAACCATAGACTATGGGCTCCTTAGGACTTGGTGGAGCTACACAAATGACAGTGAAAGAGAAGAGAGATTGTTGCACTCACAAAATTAAATAAGCATTTTAAGTTCATTTGTAATTAATTTAAATAATATCTAAATATTCCTCAGCTGAGAGACATATTGTTAACTTTCACTAGGTTTGATACCATCTCTGATACGAAGTCTATGTTAATAGTTGCCTAGGTTACTTCATTGAAACTTGAAGGCCCCTTTTACTTAAAACACTGACACTTTATTAGCACATGTACATATGTTGTAGATTTCAAAGTTGTGATAAAAAGCTTGGCATCTTTCCCTTAATGTTATGTCCATCTACTTTGCCATCTTAATCCCAAAGTCAAACTACTAAGCTCTGTGTGGACACATTAGTTATTTGAGAAATTCTTGTCCAAGAATATGATGCAGTTATTTTGGATCATTGCTTGGACTAAATATGTAAATATTCTACCCTATCCCTTTGCTTTCTCATGAACTCAAGCACCTACATTCCAGTAGATTTAAAATCAGCTCCAGGAAAACATGAAGTCAGAATGTTTACTTGTAACAATGCCAGCAACAAGGAAGACTCAGCAGTTGCTAAACTAAGTAATTGGCCATTAGCCTACCAAGTACAGGGCCAAGATATTTCAGCACAAAAAGAAAAGGAAAAAAAAAAACATCTTTGAAGCTATGTCTTTGACTAATGGATAATTACCAAATGATAGTCTATCCTTTAAAACTCAACTGTTCCCTCTATTGAGAGGAGTAAACTGCTCACTTTTTTGATCTATGTTAATTCCTTATATTCCTAATGAAGAAACTCTACCTGTCTTTTTCCTGATATGTAGTTTGATCTAATTTCTACTGTTTCCATATCATGATTCAATTGATAAATATAGAACTAAAAAAATATTGAGAATGAGGCTGTGAATAGATAAGCATGGATGGAGAAGGGGTTCAACTGGCCCAACCTCTCGAGTTAGAACTACTTGTCACTGATAGATTCATTGAAGTAGAAATAATGCCCTTTAGTTGTACACACCTGGATGACTGCACCAGGGTCCAATAGATAGTTCCAGTCCTATTGTCACACAGATGGCCCTGGTTAATTTAAATGCATCAAAACAAAAACCAAAATTCATGAACTGGGCAAAGTAGGAACTGGGAAAGGAGTTCATAAGGATGGGTAGGAGATTTGAAAGAGTGGAGAATAGAATAATCAAAATGTGTTATGTATATGCATGAAGTACTCAAGTCATAAAGGTAATTAATAAATATTAAAAACAACAACAATTATTATACTTAAAAATAAATCCAAAGGGATATAAATTATGTTGGAAACCTGTGGGCATTACCATTTGCTACTCCTAATAATTGACTGAATGTTTTTATCCTATTAATTTCATGGTAGAATATGAAGGAAAAGACCCCCATGGAAAATTAATGAAATATTTCAATCAGAAGCAATTGATTTAATGTTTTTTGTTATTTTTACCAAGTATCTAAACTAGTTGTCATTTCATTGCTAATAGTCTCAATGTAATGAATATTCTATTGAATGCAGAAGATTTAGATAAATGTGTCAAATTGCCTTAGTTACTATAAAAAATGTATTTTTTCTTGTTGTTTACTCATGTACTCCATAAGCATTCAGAAATTTTTCTGTATGCAAAACACTATGTTACATAATGAGAATACAAAAATAATCTTTGTCTTCACTGAGATTAGAATCAAATAATAAATCTACTCTGAACATGTGTTATATTGTGAAGGAAATACGCAGTAATACAATGGAAACATGCTGAAAAAAATCTCCTTCTATCTTACTTATATCTTATGAATATAAGAAGTGGAAAAACTTCTACAATTAAATCTTCAAGTTGATAATAAAGGAAATCAAAGAAAATACTAAATGATAGAAAGATCATCCATGCTTCTGGATTGGCAGAAGATTATGAAAATTGCTGTAATATCTAAATCAATCTGTACTTTTATTACAATATCCATCAATATTTTGATGTCATATTTAATAAATCTAGAGAACACAATTATAGAAATCACATAGATCCAGAAAAGACTGTGAATAGCTGAAGTCATACTAGTGAGTAAGAATATAATACTAGGTCTCAAATTATACTACAGTGTTGTAATGATGAAGATAGTCTCTAATATGTCTGCTTAAATATGACCAGAAAAGGATGACAGCATGCATCAATCTACACAAAAAGCTCCAGGCAACTAAGAAATACTAAGAGTAGGAGAAAGAGTCTTCTCCAGGGAAGAAAAGAAAACAATGGATTATCTACTACCAAATGATCAGACCTGAAAACATATACACAAATAACACAATGCAGACTGGAACAGGATATATATGTATATGTGTGTGTGTGTGTGTGTGTGTGTAACAACCATTTGTGAAAAAATAGGCCATGGCCATGGATTTGAAATAGAGCAAGGGACTACATATTGGAGGGTTTGGAAGGAGGAAAGGGGATGGGGAAATGATATAGTATATTAAGTGCCTGAATTGACCTGATCCAGTGATCACAGGGATGAAAACCCTACCTGCCACCATGGAGCCCTTATCCAGTGATTGATGGAGANAGATGAGGACACTTAACCAATCTCAGGAGCCCTATCAATGGGAGACAGGGGGCCCTCTATGAGCAAGGGACTAAGAGATCATGATGGGAGGGTGTGCAGAGATGGCCAACCAAACTAGCGGAGATGCATGAGCTATGGACNCATGGCTGAGAAGCCCCGATGGGCCCTCATCCAGAGATAGATGGAAGCAGATGCGAGATTCATGGCTGAGCACCATGCAGAGCTCCAGGGGTCCAACTGATGGGAGAGAGGAGAGGTTCAATGAACAAGAGACATTGAGATCATGAAGCCAGCCAAACTGGTGGAAATACATGAACTGTGGACCAGTAACAGAGGAGCACCCCATGGTGCTGAACCGATCTCTTATACACATCTAGATGTGTATAAGAAACAATCTCAGGAGCCCTATCAATGGGAGACAGGGGGCCCTCTATGAGCAAGGGACTAAGAGATCATGATGGGAGGGTGTGCAGAGATGGCCAACCAAACTAGCGGAGATGCATGAGCTATAGCTGTCTCTTATACACATCTAGATGTGTATAAGAGACAGCTGGTGGGGTGGGAGGAGGGAGGAGAGGGGGATCTGAGGTTGGTATGTAAAAGGAGTGGAAGATATTTTTAATGTTAAAATAAATAAATTAATTAATTTAAAAAAATAAATAAATAAAATCTCAAAAAAAAGTTAAAAAGACAGACTGAAATTGTTATAAAAACGGAAAGTTAGACCAATAGAAAAGTTTTGAGAAATAAGAAATAAAATGAATAAGCTATGGACAACTAACTTTTGACAAAGTTCACTGTGCTGGCTAGTTTTTATTTCAACATGACACAATCTAGGTTCATCTGGAAAGAAGAAATCTTAACCCAGAAAATGACTCCATAGGACCAGCCAGTAGTCAAGACTCTGATTAAATTTCTTGATTGATGATTAATGTGGGAGGGCCCAGGTCACTGTAGGTGGTTCCATCTGTGTGTAGGTCCTGAATGCTCTAAGAAAGCAGGTTGAGCAAGAGATTTTGGTGGGATTGTCCTTCTGTATGCTTTGAATGTGTATTTGTCTCATTGGTTGATAATAAAGCTAATTTGGACTATGGCAAAACAGGATAAGGTTAGGCAGAAAAATCAAAGGAAAGAGGGGAAGAAGGGCAGAGTTGGGAGAGATGCTGAGAGATGCCAAAGAAGCAGAATACTGGAGGATCAGTAAGCCACAGACCAAGTAGCAATAAATAGATTGATAGATATGGGCTAGTTTAAATGTAAGAGCTAGTTAATAATAAGCCTGAACCATGAGTCAACCATTTATAATTAATATAAGCCTTTGTGTGGTCATTTGAGAAGCAGCTGCTGGGTATTTGGGTGTTGCTGGTGGGACAGAAATTTGCATTTACAAGAGATCATGGGGACAAACCATGATAAGCAACTCTCCTCCGTGGCCTCTGCATCAGTACCTGCTTCTAGGTTTCTGTGCTTCTTGAGTCCCTGGCCTGATTTCATTCAGTGATGCTCTGTTATCTGGAAATGTAGAATGAAACAAACCCTTTCTCCCCAAGTTGATTTTAGTCATGTATCCTTTTGTTGTTGTTGTTTTGAGACAGGGTTTCTCTAAGTAGCCTTGACTGTCCTGGAACTTGCTCTGTAAACTAGACTGGCCTTGAACTCACAGAGATTTGCCTCCCTGCCTCCAGAGTGCTGAGATTAAAGGTGTCCCTCACCACATCCTCTTTAGTTCTGGTATCTTATCATAATAGAAATCCTAACTAAGACAATGATGAAAACATGCAGTGGAAAAAAACAAACAAACAAACAACAACAACAACAACAAAAACCAGTCTATCCAACAAACAATACTAGCAAAACTAGGTATCTACCTGAAGAAAAGAAATTAGATTCATATGTCTCCTTGTACAAAAGTGGATGAAACTCAAAATGAATGAAAGACCTTAATTTATAACCCTAAAGTCTGAAACTACTAGCAGAAAATGTAGGGAATGCTCTGAAAGACGTTGGAGTTGGTAAGAAATTTCTGAATAAAACTTTAATAGCACTGTAGCTACCCTTCTATATCAACAGGTGAAATGACATGAAATTAAGCAATCTCTGAACAACTAATGAAACTATCAGTAGAGCACACAGATAGCCCACAGAATAGGAGAAACCCTTTACCAGCTCTCCATTACTTATCCAGTTTACGAGGAACTGTGCAAAATTAAATATCAAGGAATTTAAACTATCAACCAACAAGTAGGCAAGTTTAACAAGAATTGAACAAACAGATTTTGAATGAAGGAATAGAATGACCAATAATTATCTCAAAAGTGTTTGTCATCTTTATTCGTTTGGGGAAACACAAATTAAAACTGCCTTGGCATTCCATTCCACCCCGTCAGAATATGACAACAATTGCAGGAGAGGGTGTAGAAAACAGGAATTCTTATTTAATGTTGTTGAGAGTGCAAGTTAATATAGCAACTATGGAAATAAATTTTGAAGAGTTCTTAAAATTGAAAATGAGAATGACCATATGGTCCAGCTATTCCATTCCTGGACTCATGTCAAAGAACTCTGTATTCATCCTGCCACATAGACATTTGCACATCCATGTTTATCATTGCTCTATTTACAATAGGGAGGAAATGGAATCAACCTAGATGTCCATGAACAGATAAGTGGATGATGAAAATGTGTTAACCTAGATGTCCATGAACAGATAAGTGGATGATGAAAATGTGTTACACATACAAAATGGTTTACCTCTAAAGGAAAATGATATCATGAAACATGCAGGAAGATGACCTTGTAAGTGTACTATTAAGTTAAGTTACCTCAACTCAGACATGGAGAAATCTACATGTTCTTCTAGCCTGTAATGTATGCATATATGTGTAAATGGAATTAAGTACAGGTATAATATAACATTTACAAATGGGACCCAGAAAGTCTAATATAAGTGAGAAGAAAGGATGGACATAGTGCAGTAAAAAGAACACCTGAGTCATGAAAGATGATGTAAATCAGTTGTTTGTTCTAGTCTCAACTCTGTCATATTTTTCTTTTGTGTTATAGATAAGTATATAAAAAATGTAACTGGCAGTGAAAATGTAAACCAAGTTCCATAGCTTCAGAATAGATATTCTATCTATATAAAAGGTCAACATGATGAAAAAAAATTATAATTTATAATTTATAGATTGTCTATCGTAATCTAGCTGTGTGATGTTTTAATTTTTGGATTTAATACAAATAAAGAGATGTTTTGCAATGCCCCATTAAGGGCTGGGAATTCTGCAATGTCTTACTCTCTTCATGATTCCAGCTGTAGGCCTCCACATTAATCACCATCTACTGCAAGAAATAAGTTTCTGTGATAAGGTTTCAAAGAGGCACTAGTATATGTGTATAGTGATATGTCATTAAGCATTTGTTTGATATTATATCCAATTATCAGAGTAATAATTGTAGATTTTCCCCCAGGACAGTGGTTCTCAACCTTACTAATGCTGCAACCCTTTAATACAGTTCCTCATATTGTTGTGCCACAAATCATAAAATTATTTTTGTTGCTATTTCATTACTGTATTTTGATACTGCTATGAATCATAATGTAAATATCTGATCTGCAATCCTTATGAAAAGGTAATTCGACCCCAAAGGGGTCACAACCCCAAATTTGAGAACCACTGCCCTAGTCCCTGTGACCTCTCTGTCCAGTTATAGGGTTGTGGTCCAACATCAGTGCTAGATATGGGCTTTATCTTGTGGAGTAGGCCTTAAAACCTATCAGAAAGTGTTTGTTTAATCCCCTGAAATTGGTGCTAGTGTACCAGCTGCTGTCATCTCAGATCAGCTGGCCTTGTTGCAAGAATATGTTGGATGAATGTCTGCATTTATTGATGTATTTATTCAATTTTTCTCCCTTTTTGTTTTGTTAATTTAATAATTACAGAAATTTATGGGATATATTTTAATGTTTTAATATGTATGTGAAGCATATAGTGATTAAATTAAGAAAATTAGCATTTTTCTGGAGTTATAATTTTTTATGTTTGAAAGCTTTGATTGTTTCTCTTCAATGTTTATCATAACATGTATAATAACTTATTGTGAACTGCAGACACCCCACTATGTTGTGCAATACTATACTATGTTTTTTTTGATCCACATAATCAAAGATAGATTTAGCTGATCATAATCACAACTCTTCTCTTGCTCTATATTCATTATCTTTGTTTTGTTTCACTTAATATATTTTATAATTATATTGATTTTGTTACAAGTCATGAGCTTTCCATTTTATGGACGAACTATATTAAACTATGCATATAAAACACATTTTGGAACACAGGCTTGTGGCATAGCTTATCTGTTAGTAACAGTTCCAAACAAAAATGAGGGCACAGGTGTATCTTCTGTTTTCATTCATTGTATTTGTATGTGCAACCAGAAGTGGATGATTGTGTCATTTGGTTGACCTTTTTGTAACTTTTAAGGAAGGATTCATGTAATTTTCAATAAAATCAACAGCATTGCAAATTTTTAACAATAATATATAAGGCTTCCTTTTCTTCCACATTTTTGGCAGCATTTTTTTTTTACATTTTTGAGAATAAACAAAGTAATATTTCATTCTAGATTTGATTAGTCCTCTCTGATAGATAAGAATGAAACTCCAAAATAGAAAAGATATATTTGCTTGGTTGCTCTTTTATCAGACAGGGTCTGGATGGATAGATAGATAGATAGATAGATAGATAGATAGATAGATAGATAGATAGATAGATAGATAGATGGATGGATGGATAGATGGATAGATAGATAGATAGATAGATAGATAGATAGATAGATAGATAGATGATCGATCCTAGGTTGACCTTCATTGCATGATCATTTGCTTTGGCCTCTCTGGTGCTGGGCTTACAGGCAAATACCAATATGCATGGATTTAAAACAGAAGTTTGTTAAAATAAGAAATATTCAATATAGCAATATTGAAGGTAGTTATTCTAGTAATTTTATAGTTTCAGGTCTTACATTTAAGTCTTGATTCAGCTTGAGATGATTTGAGAGACATAGTAATGATTAGAAGTTCATCTTCTACTTATATATACTTAAATTTCTCCCTCAAAACAGTCTGTACTCCTCAAAATCCACCATAATGACCTCTTTTAAATTCAACCATTACTCAAAGACACATGTTCACATATCATTACATAGAGAACTTGACTTTAACGGATAAACCTGGGGTCTAAGCCTTTAAATATTCATTTTAAAACATGATATCTATATGGTAGAATGTTCCAAATATACTAAAAGTTAATGATGTTTAATTTATTTATTAAATTATTTTTAATAATTTATTTTCTTTATTATAAACCAATTACTATGCTTTGTTCATCTTTGAAACGCTTGTCATTGGACGTAGGGACCTGTGGTATTATCTTTAATGATCTAATTCTTCATTCTGGATTTAATTCTTGGAATAAAGAAGAAAAGTAGATTTCCATGTATATCCTTACCTTTTCATTTACCTGTCAGAGTTTCATGTGTCAAATCTGTATCAACAACCAGTAGATAGTGATTCAAAATGTCAAGTAGTGACAAAATATTGTTTTTCAGGTCAGAGATAAAAAATAATATTAAAATGAAACTCAGCAGATGGCATTTGATATACATCTTCAGTGAAGATATTGCTAGTACTTAAAAGTGAATAAAAGGCTAATACTTATTTCAGTTTACTGACAATGCATTATTCAGTGTTTCCATAAATTATCACAATACTATGAAGTACTTCTTGGACAATTAGATTATTAGGAGGAAAATTTTTTATTTATTGTTGCAAAGTAATACTACTTATAAAATGAAGTGTAAGAAGAACTTCTAACCAGTCTTATAAATAAACACACGGAACAAGAAATAAGGGTGAAAATCTGACAGAGATCAGAGGAATTAGGAGCAAGCCACCACT
>LZPO01117051.1:44314-61341 GCA_001675575.1 Neotoma lepida
GGAGAAATGAAACCAGCAGCTGATCACCTCTCCATCACCTCTGCTCCCTTGAGGGGGCAAGGCTACTACCATAAGCCAGCCACCATAAGCTAACTAAATCTCAGAACACTCTCCATGACTCGTCTGTCCATCAGGTGAACCTTTGAGTGAGGGATGGAGAGGAGAGTTCNTTTCTGGGGGTTTCCTGAGTGGGCGGAGTTTGTTTCTGGGACACTTCCTGAGTGGGTGGAGTCACAGAAAATCTAAAGAAGGACCTTATTCTCTTCTCACCCCTTCTCCACAGCAACACAGCTCACTCACTTGGGGCTTTGACCAAGTATCCTGTGCTTTCTCTCCCATCTGGCGTATCAAATCAAGAAAGCCCACAGTGAGCCCTGCTCCATCAAGGAATGAATACCTAGCAGACTATTTGATTCCCACATGTATTTCTGCTAATATAAGGGTCTCATAAGTACACAGTCATCCTCCTGGATACAGTAAAACCTTCATCGGAAGCAACGAACCAATGGTCTGTCCCACTGATGCTAAACCTAGTGATGAAAAAGAAGCCTGGCCAGAACCGAAAGGTCACATGGCTGCTTGTCTCTTTTTTCATTTGTATTTATTTATTTATTTATTTACTTTTAAAAAATTTATTTTCTTCAAACATCCACATATGTGTGCAAGTGGACATTTGCAGGTGGAGCCCAGAGATCAACATTGAGGGTTTCTTGCTCAGTCACTCCCCACCTTATGCTTAGGACAGGGCTTTTCGTCTGTCTGGTGCTCACTGATTCCACTAGGTTGAGTGGCTACATAGCCCTGAAGATCTGCCTGTCTCTGCCTTGTAAGTGCTGAGATTATAGATGTGTACCACCATGCCTGCCTTTTATGGTCTTCACGCCTTCATGGTAAATACATTGAGCCATCTCCCAGCACCTTCCCCTTTGTACTTTTAAGGAACCCCTCTCCCCTCTTTCCTGGAATATGAATCTTCAGAGTGGTCCTGTTTTTTATCCCTTCAATCTTCTATCACCTAGACAACTGTCTTAGATGGTTCTGGGCTGACTGTAAAGGTTGTCTGTNGAACAATTCCAGCCCACAGCCTGTGTTGATACCCANCACACCTCCACTGCAGTCATCCATGAGATGATGATTTTTCCATCATATGACCCTGCCAGGAGGCAGATCTGTCACTTGGGAGAGATCATTAGGGATCCACACATAACTGGTGTCTGTGCTGAGGGGGCCACTCATATCATTTTATGTTTAGGAGCATTTATTAATTTCCATAAACACTATTTTAGCTGATCTTTGTAACAACCCAAGAGATAAGCACACATGATTTCTCTTTGCTGATGAGAAGAAATCTAATACCCCCCAAAACGTAATAAAGTATTCATCATCCCTGGCTCCCAGAACAGAATTCCACAGCCTGGGCAACTTAAACAGCAAGGTGCAGTCTCTCCATCACTTTCTTTGAGATGCTCCACAGTGCAAGGCAGGGATGAAGGGAATTCTGAGAACATGAATCAGGGTAGCCCTGGGGAAATTGCCCGTCTGGGTCTTGCGGGGGGGGGGAGCTAGACACTTCCACATCCATCCAGCCTTCCATCAGCCACCTTTGACCAACACTAAAAGCCCGTTACCAAGAAGGGAGAAAGCCACTTCTCTCCTATTACTCCTTTCTGTTCCCAAATGTGGTGTTAGCCACTGGGAGCTGTAATTGCAGACATCACCCAAGGACTATGGATATAAATTTCACAAAGGGCAAGACCTTCCATTATGAGTGGGAAGATGGCTTTAATTAAAAAAAATCAATATATTGTTCCCAATCACTACAGTCCCATGTCAGGGGCAGAAATCAATCCTTTTCATAGGAAAATGCTTACATTCACACTAAGATGTTATATGACACACATGTCACTGAGGGACCCCAGCCCTGTCTGGCTCTTGCTTCTGAACCATGGAATNCTCTACAGAGGAAAGGGTTTCTCTGTGGCAGGTTTTCTCCCCAGTCTTATCCTTTCTCAAGTGAAAACAAGAAAAAGAAAAGTGAAACCACATTGCTGAGGCTTGGGATGGCCTCCATCTTGTGNTATNTCTTACTCTTTTCTGATAGCAAAATTTTACCTCAGGGTGTGTTGAGCAAGAGCCTGGGGATTCCAGTGTTAAAAGGGGCTACATTTTANGAGATAATTTCCTTATTCATATAAGAAATTGCCTTTGGTTTTAATCAGTGGCAAGGGTTTGCTTTCCTGCCTCTCGAGAAACTCCAGCAAATGGAGGCAGTGTGAATCTCGCTGGAGACCATCACATATTACCAAAATAGACTCTTGACAGCGTTAAATTCCCTGAGGTGCCATTCCATTTCCCGCACAACATAATAGTAATGATCTTATGAAGAAATTTTGCTTTTATGGAAACTGTTTATTTCTGAGAACATTTGAATGTCAGGCTAAGCATGAAGCTTCTCTAATAAAGGAATAAATGAAAACAAGGGCTCTAATTAAAAACATTGTTTAAGGAGACACTTGTGAGATAAAAGAAAATCACACTTTACATGGAAAACTTAATCATGTATATTGCTGAAAAGCACTGTCGATTATTCAAGCCTATTTCTCTGCTCAACTGAGATTCTTCATGCTCAACCTTTTCCTCACTCAGGGAAGGATATGCTCTTCAAAGTCAGGGAAAACCTAGTGCTTGAGGAGAGGGGTGTGTGTGTGTGTGTGTGTGTGTGTGTGTGTGTGTGTGTGTGTAATAACAGCCTTTGTGCTTCTTTATCTTATTCCACCGGGTTCACAAGATGGTGTTGTCTCACAGCATTGGTACTAGGCAGTTTCTTACACAGGTGATGGGCACAGTCACTAAGCTGCTTGTCACTGGGATGTCAGGGTGTTTTTGTTCACATTTGAGGAGACTGAGCTGGTGTTCCAGGCTCATGTGCTGAANGACTGTCAGTGTTTTCTCTGCCTAGGAGCTAGACTGTAGCAGAGGCTGGTGATATTAGCCAACCTTGAAGTCATTGCAGGAGAGAAAAGGATCTGTAGTTTTAATCTCAATTATCTCCAAAGATCAACTTGGTAACTGTTTGGTCTCTTGCTTGGCACTATTGGCACATAATGAGAACTTTAAGAGCTGAGGCAAACTGTCAGGAATGGTGATGCAGACATGAGATCCCAGCACTAGGCATGCTGAGGCAGGAGGTTCATGAATCTGAGGCCAGCCTAAACTATAGAGAGAGATCCAGTTCCAGAGAGAGAGGGAGGGAGGGAGGAAGGGATGGATGGAGGGAGGGAGGGAGGGGCTAGAGAGAGACTTGGGACCTACAAAGTGCTCAGTCCCTGTGTTCATGCTGCATTCAGCATGGCTTGGTCCTGGAGACCTGACAGGGGAAATGAAGGAATAGAAAAAGGTCAGAGCCACAGATACAGGTATAGAAAAGCTGGGATCAGGTGGGATGTTCTTCCTCTAATGGAGAATCACCAACNACCAATAACCAGGGCCTCGGCATGTTTAATGTTTGGTATTCCAGGAGAAGCAGGAGTTAGTCAGTCTCAGTGGGAGGGTCTCCATAGCAGAACAGTCTCAAGGCATTAACATCCAGGAGAAAGCTGAGGTCAGTGCTTTCTGTACACTTGGTCAACATTTGAACACAAACCAGAAGAAGGATTTGTCAATTCCCATGAGTCTGAGTCACTGGTCCTTGTCATTCACTCAGGACTTCATCTATTCCTTACACATTCATTCAAGACTTTCTTTACTCCTCCCTTGTACATGTGCACACTCAAACACACACACACACACACACACACACACACACACACACACACACACACACCACCAACATGTAGAGAGAGAGAGAGGGAGGGAGGGGACGAGGGAAGGAGAGAGAGAGCAATAAAGAACTGTGGCTGGACAGGCAAGGAGAGAGAAAGTGGAGGGGAACAAGGAAACAACATTTGTAAATCAAGACACTGAAGAAACAGCTGGCATGTTGATGATGGAGTGGGCTCTATAGGAAGCAGAGGGAGCTGGGGTCCAGACACCTCCTCCAGGGAAGCAGGAGGGTGGCAAGGAAAGAGTGAGGCAGAGGAGTGTCAGGAGATTGGAGCAGATGCTGTGGACATTAGAGGTTCTCCTGGAAATAATGCCAGGCAAGCATCATGAAAAGGGATTGGGGCCAGTATTGAGGCAGCTCTCNAAGGAACGAACCATGAGGAGGAATTAACGGCGGCCAANCACCTTCTTACAGAGATGCTTCCGCATTTGTGCTTAGTGCAGTGCTATTCACAATAGCTTAAGTTACAGAAGCAACATAGGGGTCCAACAACAGAGGGATGGATAAGGAAAATATGTACACACACACACACACACACACACATACACACATATGTACTTGTGCACACACACCATGAAAGTTTTTCAGCCAGACAAAGGAAGCTATATCATTTGCAGGAAAATGTATACAACTGGAGATAATCATGTTAAATTAATTAACTCAGACTCAGAAAGATAAATATTGTATGTGTTCTTTGATTTATATAAATATATAAAATCACACACACACACACACACACGCATGCACGCACACACATACCCACATAACATTAAGGTAAAAATAAAGCAGTCTAGGAAAACAAAAGGACCAATGGAGGAAGAGGTAAGAAAAGAGGAGAGAGGGGGTTGGGTGAAATGCTCAACGCACAGCAGACGTGTGTGAGAGCTTAGCAAACCACACAAGGGCTCCTCGCTCAGGAGGAAATGACTGGATGGCAGAAAATGGGCTCTGTGTTCTTTGTTTCCTATCACAGGAAGGCAAGGCAGGAAGTTACAATCTGGAGTTGGGCTGTTTGAAAGTTGGGCCACAGAAATAATGAGGATAGAGGAAAGGAGGTTTTGGTGAGAAATGTTAGACAGATAAGGAGTTCAAGGTTGAAGAGGGAGAGAAACCAAAATAGGAAGAGACNANCTGTGGCTTGACTGAGAACATTCCCACAGGCTTATGTGTGAACACTTGGTCCCCAGTTGGTGGCGCTATTTGGGAAGTTAATGGAAACTTTAGGAGGTGGAGCCCTGCTGAAGGAAGTATACCACTGGCTCCACTTCCTATTTCCTCTCTCTCTGCTTCCTGACTGCCAGGCCCGCCTCCTGTTCCTGCTGCTGTGACTCCCCACCNCGATGGACTCTAGCCCTCTGGAACTGTCGGCAAAAATAAACTCTTTCTTCCTTACATTGCTTTTGTTAGAAAATCCTGTCACAGCAAAAGAAAAGGAACTGATACTCCCCCACCTACCCACTAAAAGCAGTTCTAGCTGGAGAAGGCCTAGTCCCAAAGTGTTGAGAAATTATCTGTCTGTGACCATGAGTGTGTTGCAGAATCTATGAGTGTTGGTCACAGCTGAGACTGATGGAGAGAGAGAGAGACAGATGAGGGAGAAATAGGCAATCGTGGGAGCNTAGAAGGGTGGAGGTGTGTTGGGGAAGCTGCATCTTCAGCACAGTGGAACACCCACCAGAAGCTGAGCACGTAGGGCATCTCCTGAGTAAGATGCCCTTGGGAAGTCAGCTCTCTGAGGCCTTCAAACACAAGGCACAGACTCCTCTTGGCTTGTCCCAACCCTGTGCTTGCGTGCATAGTGTGCTCACTCTGGGCACTAAAACTATCCTTGGAAGCAGGGTCTGAGCATTCCCAGAAATGGTTTTAACAGCTTCAATCTGGATTCTCTTGTTTTAAAACAATGAGTTTGTTATGGCAGAAAGGACAGGACTCAGCCATTAAAAAATTCAGAGTTTGGGGGGCTGTCACCACTTCTACTTAAGTTTCTTCTTCTTTTGTGGGGCTACTGGGGAAGGTAATCAAAACATTTCTTTAATTAGGAGAAGCCTAAAATAAAGGAGTGAGAGATCAAGATTTAATTGCTATATACTTTTTGTTTTGCAAAATGTGTACTCAATTAAACGCAGTTGGGCAGTACTGAAGAGAAATTAATAAACAGAGGGTAGGGGAGATGAGATGCAGAGAGTAGGGACTGTTCCCAAGCTGAGAATTCGTTTGCCAAGTTTCAACAAAAAGAGACGCTTAGCTGGGAAGGAGAGATGCACTGGAGAGGCTGGGCTTAGAATAATAATGTAAAAGGAAGCGCCAACTGGGGTGGGCTGAGGAGGCCTTTCGAAGGCAGCTCATCCAAGACAGGTGCTGGCAACATCTGTAATGAGACTATCCATGATAAAAAGCTCCTCAGACCTTAATCCACACTATATTGCATTCATAAACATATCCCCATCCTTCTCCCCCCGAGACACACAAGTAAATAATGTGCTGGTAAGCTCACATCTCTGCTTTCTGAAGAGGAAATTTTAAAGTAATTTTTTAAAAAATACAGCTTCCACCAATACACCNCCAAGATAATGCAAGGACAGACACGAAGACATATCCAAAGTGACCCAATCGAGGAAGTGCCCCTGTAGCTAGCCACCCCAANCCATGGTGAACTGCACTCAGTAGTATAAAAGATGCAAAGAAATGAAGAATTTTAATTTGATTCAAATGCAACCAGTATAATAAATGCTCATGTTTGGGAAATGGAGTCAAACTCTCCTCCCCTTTTCCTCCTCCCCTCATCCTCTTCTGCTTCTCCTACTCCTTCATCTCTCCTCACTGCCCTTCCCCCTTGTCTTTCGATTCTCTCTTCTTCCCCCCTTCTCCAATCCTTCTCCTCCTTCTTCATTAATCCATCATTTGTCCCCAAACGGAGATCTATCATCCATTGACTAGCTACAACTCACACTGAAAACAGAAACTCAAAATGTAGAACAGTGTAGGACAGTATTGTGTTCTGGGACAAAGGGGGTAGTAACTGGGTATTCTCTTATCTTTTCTCGTTAATTTATCTGCCATTTATATGCTTTCTGTAAATTTCAGTTAGCCCTGTTGATGATGAGTCTGAAAGTGGAGTTTTAGGTCCAGCCATCCAGATTGAGTCTCAGATGTTGCTTCATTCAGCTGGTAGAAGATGCAAAAGGTCTTGGCTTTCTTCCAGGTGTCTCCCCTTCAATCCCTTCCTTCCTTTATTCATCTACCACATACCTCTCATCTACCAAACCCCATTAGATGCCTGGTGTGGGTAATGCAAATCAGTTGGGCCATTTCCTTGAAAGGAACTTATTGTCAGTACCAAAAAGATAAATGCATATATGTGCAGTTCGTTCCAGGTACTTGGATACCCGGACGCAGTGGGGGATGCAGGAAGAGATCCTGGGAAGGACAGGAAGTCTTTGGAGAATTCTTGATCAAGTTCANAACACCTGTGCTGAATTAGGACAGCAACAATGGAAGAAGGAAGGCATAGTAGGTGAAGGGAATCATGGGAACAACATTTNAAGAAACAGCTTAGAGTTACCTTAGGGGAGGTAAGTGTTCAACCAAGTCAGGGGGTATAGAGTTTATGGAGGTGACCTGGAAAGTTCAAGATGTGAAGACCCAATGGAGAGGGATTCCTTCCTGCCTCACAGGGCTAGCTATGAGAGTGAGTGTAGGGAGAAAGGCAGTCTCTGTCCTCTGAAAATTCCTCTTGGCTAAAGTTACTGGACTTTCATTACCATTATGACATTACTCAAGTGTATTTTTCCTAGGGGATTTAAAAAAATAAATACAGACTTAGAGAAATAAGAGGATATGAGATAGCTTGGGGGCTGTTTGACTCAGTTCTTCCGTTATTGATCAAATGCATGTGATTGGAATGTTTCAAGAAATTGCCAAATCAAATCCCTATTATTCCATACTAATTGACATAATAATTTTGTAGTGAAAAATAGTTTGTTGCAATTTACCAAATCAATATGGATTTAAAAAAAAAACAAACCCTAAGACGTGATTGCTCTGAAGTAAGTCATAGAAAATGTTTTCTCAGTGGTGAAATGAAGGATATTGATAACTATAAAAAGAATAAGAAAAATAACACAAAACTTCTGTTTTTCTTTGAAAAACTATGTAAATATACTATGTACATATAGATATTTATTAGCCTAAAGTTTGTTGCTCTCTGACCCCCTTTTAAAATATTTCTAATCAAACCAACTAAACATACAAGTTTGATCATCGAACCCATATTTACTGAAGAGAAAATTGAATCCAGCAGAGGTCAAGCAATATTTTGTTTGTGATACCATGCAGCNACTAGCCTTGATCCCCAGTGCACTTATACCTTGTGATACAACCGCCAGTTTGTATCTGGCGCATCACTTTGGGTGATTTTCTACTCAAATTTCCTGAAAACACCAAGGCTGGGTCCACAATATGCTGTGTGTGTATAGTTTAAAGTAATGTTCAAAGTAGCCACTCACAGAGGAACTAACCTTTTGCTTCATTGTGGCTTCCTATATAAGCATCTGCTACAAACCAAGAGGAGTGATTCAGACTAAACTCTGCTTGGGTGCTTCATGGGACATATGCTTATTTGTATTTACACTTTAAAATTTATTCCAGGGCAGGAAAGATGGCTTTATCAGTGAAATGCTTGCCTTGTAAGCATGAGGATCTGTGTTTGACCTCAGAATCCATGTAAAAAGCTATGCATAGTGATCTGTGCTCATAATCCCCAAACCATGGAAGTCAAGGCTGAGGGATCCAAGGGCTCTCTGGCCAGCCAGCCAGTCCAGCCTATTTGGTAAGTTCCTGGCTAGTGAGGGACATAGGTGGTTGATATCTGAGGAATGACACCCAAAGTAGACCTCTGGCCTCCACATGCATGAACACACTTGCACACACATGTCTTACCCCCACCCCCCTGTGCGCCACAAATACATCTTTTTAATTTGCATCCTCTATATATTATCAGTAAGAGTGGGAGTCTGGCCCCTGGAGAAGGTCTCAGGCACACAACTACCCCTGGCCAGCAGTTTACCAGCCCCTCGGAGGTTGGTTCTGATGGCTAAAAGTTCATGCATACTGAATTGGGAGAAAGGATAACTTAATATCATTTCTATTTGGCTGAAATTGCTGTTAGGAATAGATTCCTCCCCCCAAAGAAAGAATGGAATAACTCCGTGCAGATCATTGGCTCAGATGGCTGGACGGAACATTTTGTAGTTAATTCCTTAGAACAAACCTGTTCTCCAAAAGAATGTTCTAGTTCTTTATGACAAAGGCAGGACACTGGAGGCTTCAAAANGCCCCACACTAGGGCTGTGTAACAGCATAGCTTCAGCAGTGTGTGAGATTTTCCCTGGGTGTTAATTGGCAAAGAACAGGAAACTTCTGGGCTCAGATCAAGGCCTCAAGTAGACTGTCTGGAGGTGGGCTCTTATAGTTGGTTGTTTTTGCTCTTTTCTGTTTTGGGGGGCCCACCACCCAGCTCCCAAATAAATCACACACAGAGATTTATTATTTCTTATAAATGCCCAGCCTTACCTTGACTTGTTTCTAGCCAGCTTTTCTTAACTTAAATTATGCCATCTATCTTTTGCCTCTAGGCTTTTATCTTTCTCTTACTTCTGTATATCTTACTTTCACTCTTACTCTGTTGCTGGGTAGCTGGTCCCTGATGTCCTCCTCCTTCTCTTGCTCCTCCTTCCTCCAAGATTTGTCCTTCTATGTCTTCTCTCTGCCTGCCAGCCCCACCTATCTTTTCTCCTGCCTTGCTATTGGCCGTTCAGTTCTTTATTAGAAAATCGGGTGTTTTAGACAGGTAAAGTAACACAGCTTCACAGAGTTAAACAAATGCAACATAAACAAAAGTAACATACCTTAAAATAATATTCTACAACAGGCTCTAGAAGTTTCCTAGGTGGTTTATATGTATACTGAGTTCAGGTCACCAGAAATGAGGATTCCCATGGCATGGCATGCACCAACCTGTCTGATCACCTGACCAGGTGTTTTACAGCTGTGCTCTTCAGAAAAGAACTCAGCTCTCCAAAGTTTCTCAGTACATACAATGGATAGCTCATCCTTAACCATTTTGAAATAAGGCCTGTCATTCATCTTGTCATTGAACGTCTGTGTCCATTCCAAAATCAGATGTTGAAAACTGATTGCTCAGGTGATGGTGTATTTGTCACTTATCTCACTCCTGTGACAAAGCATGTGGTAGAAACAACCCGAGGAACAACGTGTTGGCTCACAGTTTGAAGACACGGTCTATCACGGCAGCAGGAATGTGAGACAGTCAAGGTCACATTGCACAGTCAGAAAGCAGAGGGNTTTTTAATTCAGTTTGGGCCCCGGCCCAGGGGTTATAGTATTCACATTTACTGTGGAGCTTCTCACCCCAGTTAATCTGATTTAGACACTTTCTCATGGACATGCTTAGAGGTTTAGATCCTAATGAGTTGATAAAGTTGACCGACACAGACCGTATTAATCATTGGAGCCTTCAGGGAGGTGATTAAGCCACCAAAAGGATCTCCTCAAGGAGACTAGTGTAGTCAGATTTTTCTTTTTAGGCCGCCAGCTCACAAAAAATGACATGGAGACTTTTAATGATAACAGCTCGGCCTTACTTAGGCTTACTTCTAACTAGCTCTTATAACTTAAATTAACTCATATTTTTTAATCTATGTTCTTCTACACACTCATTACCTCATCTCNATTTTGCCCATCCTGGTCCTTCNGCATCTGGCTGGTGACCCTGCCTTTCTTCTTCCCAGAGCACTCTCTGTCCAGAAGTTCCTGCTATACCTCCTGCCTAGCTATTGGCCATTGAGCTTTTTATTAAACCANTCATGATGACAGATCTTCACACAATGTAAAGGAATATTCCACAACAGACTAGTGTCCAGAGGAAAGAGACCTGAGGGAACTCCCTTCTTTCTGCCATGTGAGGACACACTTAGAAGGCACCATCTACGAGGAATAGGCAGATCAAAACCCCAAGCCTGCCTAANCCTTGACTTTGGCCTTCCCACCTCCAGAACAGGAAAAAATACACTTCTGTTAGTTGCAAAACAAACTTCTCAGCATAATACTGTTTTTATAGCAGTAGCCCAAACCAAGTAGGCTACAAGATGACACGTAGCTATGAGGTTTAATTAATTAGGACTTGAAGAGTACCCGGTTGGGTTTTGCAGCAGTATTCCATGCTATTATTTATCTGTAATACAATTTGAGGGCTCTCGCTGCTATGTGGAAATTTTAGAAACATTTAATTCCTTAGAGGTTCAAGGATGAAAAGCCGACTGCAGGAGGGTAGGGAATGACTGAAATATTTACAGTAACCACTACCAGCTTGGCAGGGAAATGCAAATGTCTTAGCTCTAGGTGGAAGGACATGGAAGAATCTTAAATAGGCCTGTTGCATTAAGCATTAAGAGATGCACCATGGGCAAGAGCAGAAGACCAGGCACACAAACCTTCCCAGTCCCCATCATATGCTGATACCCAGAAACTCACATGGGTGAAGATGTCAGGGATAGGAGGTACTTTCATCAGTTGATGGTCTCAGGAATTGTCTGGATCTTGAAGCCAGGCAATTCTCTAATTTGAAATCACCACTGCTAATTAATTTATTAACGAGGAAGTAGCCATCCTGTGTGAGGCTGGCCTTCTGACAACAGAGCCAAGAGCTGGCAGGGTTTTATTTTTCAGCAACACCAGGGACCAAAAGGCATGAGATATTTTGAAAAATAATAAAAAATGGATTAAAGGGTAGAGAAATAATTTATCATGTGCAGATGTGCACCATGAAAAGATGTGGCTTAGCAGCCTGCTGGATTAAAATGAAGACACTGTGAGGGCGTCTGGCCTGATCACCAATTTGTAAAGACAAGGACCTGGGTGTCTGATTAGATATCTGTATAGCAGCTTCCATTAAAAAAAAAAATCCACAGGACAAAAGCAATAGTCAAGAAATGCCCTTCGTTCTGATTGAACACAGACCTGGAAACCTTGATGAGACAAGGAGCCTGGAGAAATTTGGACTGTTCTTTGCTAATATCCAAAGGCTATGTGCCTGTCAGGGGCTGTCAAAGGAGGCTCAAGGCTGCTGAATGACTTGAAAGCCTTCAGCAAGCCCCTGTCTGTNAAAAAGGATGAAAAAGGCAAGACTTAAAACAGAAAATTTGGACTGAGGTATGACTTGAGACTGCTAGAATCTTCCGAGAAAGAACATGTTTCTGAAAAATACCTAAAGGTGCTTAATCTGTGTGTGGAAGTAAAGGAACTAGTCAGTGAGTTTCGCTTTCATAGAGGTTAAAATGTTTTATTNAGGCTTTATTTTAAAAGGTCAGGAGGATGTGTCATGATTTTTAGAAACATTTACAATTAAAAATAGTTCATTTTCTTCCATTTTGATTTTCACACTCTTGGAGGTGCCCTTTGATGAACAGAAGTTATTAATTTTAATGTAGTCTGATTTGTTCCTTATCTTTATAGTTAGTTCATTTTCTTCCTTGTTTTAAAACTGTTGCTATACCTTAAGGTTGTGAAAATATCCCACATCAATGTGTTAGTGACTTTTCTCATCGCTGTGATGACATCCCTGAAAGAAACCACTCCAGGGCGGGAGGTCAGTTTTGGCTCCAAGTTTGAGAGCAGCCAGCCGANGGCATATAGTGGTGGTGGTGGCACCTCAGAGCTGTGGCAGAGGGGATAGAAGGGAGTGGCTTGCTTACCTGTCCACTGTTCAGAAAACCCAGACTTGGGTCAGAAGCTAAGCCAACTGTCTGAGTTAGCTCTTCTATTGCTGTTATAAGACACTATCATAGGGAGCACCTTGGGGAGGAAAAGGTTTATTTCATGTTACAGCTTGTAGTTCATTGTCCAGAGAAGTCAGTGCAGGAATTCAAGGCAGGAACCTGGAGCCAGGAACTGATGCAGAAGCCATGGAGGGGTGCTGCTTACTGGCTTGCTCCCCATGGCTTTCTCAGCCTGCTTCCTTGTAGCACCCAAGACCACCAGCCCAGGAATGACACCATCCACAATGGGCTGGGCCCTCCCCCACTGATCATTAATTAAGAAAATGTCTAATCTGATAGGGACATTGTTTTAATTGAGAGTCCCTCTCGTCAAATGACCCTAGCTTGTGTCAAATTGACAGAAAACTATCCAGCATACCAACTGTGATCCTCAGCACAGCCCCCCTGACCCCACACAATCACTTCCTCTGATAAGGCTCCAGCTCCTAAGATCCCACAATCTGGAAAAACAGCAGCAGCTGGGGACCAAGATCAGACCAAAAACAGATGAGCTGGAAACTTTGAGGAAGTTTTGCACCCAAACCATTAAAACCACCTTTTGAAAACTACTGTAGTAGATTTTACACACTATCAAAAAAAAAACAAAAAACAAAAAACAAAAAACAAAAACCAATCTGCTTGGCACTGCCCTCTCCCCCAAGTATCCCTGTGTCCAAACTGGCTTGTTAAGGAAATGGACCATTTCCTACTTCTCTGGAGGTCTGCTGAGTAAATGATCTCTGTGGTTCTCCTCAGCTTACCATTTTGTTCCACTCGTCTGTTCATTCTTGCACTGCTTCCACACATTTATTGCTGTACTTTCCAGTGAGCTCTGATATATTTTGTCATTCCCTTCCCCTTCCTTCTCTTCCATCTTCCTTTTCCAAAATTGTCATCGTCATGGCTAGTGTTGGCCTTCTGCTTTCTGATATAGACTATACAGTTTTCAAAATCTGTCTCTCTCTGTCTTTCTTTGTGTCCCCCCCCACACACACACTTACATACAAAACTGGCATTTTCCTAGAATTACATTATGTCTATGGGTAGTTCTTCACAGTATTACTTGTTCAACACATGCATGATATTCTTCAATTTATTATGTATCACAAACATGGATATCTTTCACATTTTTCTTATCTATATTCCTATATTTTATAACTTTTTGATATTTTTGTAAAGCCAGCAGACACATAAAGAATTACATGTTATACTATTTTAACTTCATTTTTTTTTAACTGAAAGTCAAAATCTGAAACAAAAGCCCACTGAAAAAGTAGCCAAGGCTACTTGAAGGCTATTTCATTAGAGAGGTGCTCAAGTCGTGAAGACAATCACAGAAGGCGGTCCAGTCTCATTAGTCACCAGGGAACACAAATTAAAACTAAAATGAGATGCCAAGTCCCTCTCCTCCACTGCTCCAATTGAAGACTGACAAGAACCACTGTTAGCCAGCGTGAGCATGGAGAACTCTAGACACCGCTGACAACAGCACAAAAGCAATTTGGAAACNGTCTGCATTGTGTATCAGGGTTGATGTCTCTACCCCATGGCCATGCAGTTCGAACCTTGTAAACATGATTATTTGCCCTCCTGACCACTCACCCAGCAACATTCACGGGGTCATAAAAAAACACTGGGAAATCTCCATTGTCTATGGACAGGAGAGTGGATAAATAAATCATGCTAAATTCATATTGTGGAGTTTTACACCAAATTCAAATGAACAAGGTAAGNNTAATAATAGTCANCCCCTGGTGCCCACAGGGGGTCAGCTCAAGGACCCCACAGTGGACACCAAGACCTGCGTGTGTAAAAGGCAGAGCATTGACATATAACTTATCTGCATCCACCTACAGGTCTTAACTCATCAGTTATAATACACAATGTATTATGTCACATAATCTTGGTATTTTGTAAAAGCAACATACACCAGGAAATACATATTATGTATTCAGAACACATAACTGTGTAAATAGTTGTTATACTACATTATTTAGGGAACAATGAAAGGATAAAAGCCTGTACATGTCCAATACAGACACAATTTTTCCTCCAGACGTTTGTGATCCGTGGTTGATTGAATTTGTGGATGTAGAACCCACAGATATGGAAGGTGAATGTACACATGAAGGACAGATAAATCTCATAACAATAATATTGAGTTTGGGGGCCAGGAAAGGAGGGAGAGACCTATGGCTGGACAGAAAAGGGACCCAGGGTGTTTTCTTTCCCTAACCCAGTGATGGCAAGGATGTTAATACTGTAATGATTGAGTAAGCTGCACACTTACATTTATATAATTTTCTGTATGCATATAACAAAAGATTGATGATAAGTCAATTTTTATAATTTCAGTTTTAAAAAATTATTTTTAAAGATTTTTAAATTTTATGTGTATGAGTACTTTGCCTGTATGTGTCTGTGGAGGTTAGAAAAGAATGTTGGATCCCTTGAAACTGTAGTTAAGGATGATTGTGAGCCACCATATGGATGCTACAATCTGAACCCAAACATCTACAAGAGTAGCAAGTGCTTTTAACCACTGAGCCATCTCTCCAACCACCAATTTTAAAATTTTAAACAAGGTGTAGGAGCACTCGTACCTCATTTATAAATGTCACCGTGAATGGGACAACAGAAAATGGAGAGTGTATGCTGGCAACTACTTGAAGCTTTCAACTGCCAATCTATTAATAATTTGGATAAAGAGCATTCTTGAGCTGGGGTACATACAGCTCAGTGTCAGGGAATTATGGAACCTTGTGAGGCTGTGGGTTCAATTCTCAGCACCTCATAAAGCAAGCAAGCCAAAAAGCACCCTTAATGCTGAGATCTCCTTGACTCTTAACATTCGACTTATGAAGAAAAGTTTGGCTCAACTCTGAGAAAGCTTGATTTTATCACGGTATCATATATAGAACCATGTATGTAGTCATAAATATATGATCACAGGAATATTTAAGAAGTCACACATTTCTCAGGAAAGTTATTTAATAGCGACTTTTGATAGTGAGATTTTTCTTCCTGGAGAAAGCATGTTGCAGTCACATTCTGGATTGCATTTTCAGGGGAGTGCCAAGTGGCTTGGCGATTTACAAACATTTAGATGCTATGAGTATACTCTTCCACAAAGCTATTGAATCACCTTCATAAGGTTAGAAATCATCAGAAATTATTTGATTTGTTCAATGGCTCAAATAAGACTTCTTATAGCACTCAAATAACTAAATGATTACAAGAGTGAATTTCTTAAAAACATACGATGTACCTCAGTTGGTAGAGTGCTTGCCTAGCATTCATAAGGCCCTGTGCTTCATGCCCAACTCCACAAATACCAGGCATGGTATCCTCAATTCCAGGATTTGGGAAGTGCAAACAGGAGGGACATAAGTTTAAGGTCACCCTTGTCTGTATAGAGCATCTGAAACCAGACTGGGATATATGAGACCTCATTTAAAAAATAAAAATGAAATAAAAATACACATGATCTATCTGAATTTGGAACCATGGCAGAGACAGACCGTCACCCTCTTTTGAGTGTATCTTTGCTTCTCAGAAGGGATTGATTGCTCATTGCTTTGGTTTGTGAGTGGTCTCTGACATTCCTTTCCTAGAAACTTGATTCCCAGTATAACAGTGTTGGGAGGTGGGGCCTTAAAAGCTGGTAAGAAGAGGAACCCTGTGACGGATGAAGGATGGCCCTGAGTGGGTCCTGTACCCTGACAGTGGGTGTGTTAGAAGGACAGCTCTGTCTTTTCTTGCCCTCACTCTCTGGCTCACTGTAGGATGCCTTCTGTCCCATTATGATGTAGCAAGGCAGGCCTCACCAGATGCTGCTCTCAACCCTAACACTTCTTGCCTTTGGATCTGTGAGCCAACATAAACTTCCATTGTTTGTAAATCACTCAGTCTCAGTTATTCACTTATAGCCNTTCAGAATTCACAGAGACACTTGCCAAGCCTCGAACAAGAGCATCACTTCTCTTTAACGAAAACAACCACGTGTTGCTGGCCAGTATTTTAGTAGATTCATAGTAAACAGTTAATGGATAAATAAAAGAGACAGAAAAAGGAAGAAAGAATTAATAAGGAAAAGTAAAAATGACTGACAATAAAGCATAAAGAGTGAGTGAAGCATTAAATCCATAAAACAGAATGAATTGGTATAAATAACAGAAATAGTGACTGGTGAAAATCAACGGACAAAGGAAAATACATAAGAAAGAAGTAAATGAATTAAAATTGGTAAATGGATGGATGCATTCAAATGGTGGATCACAGAAAAGGAAACTCGCGTGTGAATGAGCAAGTGAACTCAAGAACGCAAGGGAATGAGTGTGCGATGATTGCTTCTGCGGAGCTATGACCAC
>LZPO01117051.1:66920-79435 GCA_001675575.1 Neotoma lepida
GCCTTTCCTGGAACTCACTCGGTAGCCCAGGCTGGCCTTGAACTCACAGAGATCTGCCTGCCTCTGTCTCCCGAGTGCTGGGATTAAAGGCGTGCGCCACCACCGCCTGGCTTGGCTTATTCTTCTAAATCACTGTTCATCACTGAAGGAAGTCAGAACAGGAACTCAAACAAGGCAGGAACTTGGAGGCAGGAGCTGACGTAGAGGCTTTGGGGGAGCACTGTTCACTGGCTTGCTTATCATGATTTGCTCGGCCTGCTTTCTTATGGAAACCCAGGACCACCAGCCCAGATATTGCGCCATCCACAATGGGCTGGGCCATCCTCCACAAACCACTAATTCAGAAAATGCCCTACAGTCTTGCATACAGCCTGACGTTAAGGAGGAAATTTCTTCAGTGAGGTTCCCTTCTCCCTCACCACTCTAGCGTGTGTCAAGTTGGCATAAAATTTGCCAGTACACTGAGTTTGAGCCCAAGGACCCATGTAAAAATGCCAAGCCTGATGATGTGTACATATAATCCCAGCATGGAGAACATGGACACAGGTGGCGCCCTGGAGCTTGCTGGTCAGACAGTCTAGACTAATTGGTGAACCTCAAGTCAATGAGACACTCAAAGGAGGTGGAAGTCTCTCCTGAGGATAAGACCCTGGGTACACACACATATGTACACATACACGCACATGCATTTTTAGAAGACAGGTGAGGTGCAGTGTGACATCTTACCCTTCTCATTCCGTCCCTGTACCATAAACAGAAAGGATTCTTTGGTTTTCTTGAAAATTGCATCAAATGCCCTAATTGAGGAAATGGTGGTGCAGATCCTGGAGGGAAGGGCAATATGAGACTAGTTTTCAGCCTGAAAGATGAGAAGGGCCTGCAGGAAGGGCAGGGCCATGTGGGTCATGGTATCACAGACAAAAGAAGGTTCTCCAACACGTGATTCCCCAATCCCCTATGGGGCTGAAGTCTGCAAAATGGTGCTGGCCTTTTACAAATTGTATTAATTACATTCTTAAGCCCCACACAAATTGCACAGGCATTTTTGTTTCCAATTGAGCTAGTGAAGCCAGTTTAGCACGGTGCATTGTCTTTCAAGAGAAAATGAGCTCAACACACTGTCTGGAGATAACAGAAATCCTGTGGATGGTTTTCCCAGGTTATGATTGCAATTCATCTTGGGACGCCTGTGTGTAATTTGTCTTCTCTGTGAGCGTGATCCATTTCCCTCTCCCTGAGCTGGCCTGTGCAGGGGACAGCCACACTTTCCAATGGTGTTTTATCCATCACTGGGGAGCTGCAAATTTGTTCTCAAAGTTTCAATACTGAGAGATGTTATTATCACTTGGAAACTTTCACTGTAAACGAGGCAGCCTTTGAAAGTGGCTGGCTGCTTTCTAGCTGCTCTGACCTTCTGACAGACTGAGCCTCCTTTGCTCAGGAACTCCAGGCAGTGAGAAAGAAAGCAGCCCTCTCTCACCTCCCCGCTCTCTGTAGAGGGACTTTGTAAGAACCAGGTTTCCTCTGTGCCCATCCCTCCTCGTGGGCAGAGCAGCTGGCCTGAACTATTCAACAGGGCCTGTGGCAATTTTGCTTCCCTCGTATTTTTGAGCACACAGGATGCCTTCATGCAGCTTGGAAGAAAGCTGTTTCCTCCATGCAGAGGAACTGCAATTAGCTGTCTCTCTGGGAGTCACTACTTCCTCTACTCTGGGGCTGTCCTNCCCTCCCCCCTTCCTACCAGCCCACTGAAGGGTCTGGTAGGNCACGCCCATGCACCTGTTTCTTCAGTGGCCTTTTGTACAAAGACAAGTCACAGAATAAAGAGGGACGAGGTCATCATTAGTTTTTTGTTTTGCCATCATTTTATGTGCTTCCTGGTATCTGTTCCACATCCTCAGGACTGTAGTGTTAAAAGGAGATAACTCAACAAAGTGAATTCCTATTAAAGAAAGGGTGGCGGTTCCCGGGTTCACATGCNCTCTCCCAGACAGTGTACCTTGCACTGGGAAGCTCTTTCAAATAGTCCGACGTTTCTAGTGAAAAGAAAAATGGAAAATGCTGGAAGATTCCCACATAAGGGTCAGGCTGTGAAGGTGTTTGAGTGAGGGGCTTTCAGGGAAGACTGCTCTAACCAGAGAGTCTCAGGCAATCCTGGTGAAAGCAGCTATGGGACTCTCCGGTGACTGGGTGNAGCTAGCTCTGGTGGTACACAGCCTCAGGCAGGTACAGGCCAGGCCACAGTCAGTTTCTCTTTCTCTCTTGCATACCTGTAGTGGGCTTGTCCTCCATTCCAGTGCCTAGTGTTCTGAGTTCCCATGAGCAGCACCTTTACCTGAATCCTGAGCCATCTCCTGCCCCAAAAGGTCAAGGGTCTTACTTTAGAAGCCCTCATGCTGACTAGGGTCCTCTGTGAGTCCAAGTCCTCTCCCTCCCAGGTCATCTAAGAACTGACCCATGGGAAGCACCTGCTTGAAGAGCCCTGGTTACTCTTGTCATTGCTGTGAACACATGCCTGACAAGGGAAACATAAAGAAGGAAGTACTAATTTTGACTTTTGGTTTGCAGATGCAGTCTATCATGGTGTTCTATTCATTCTGAGGTTCCAGCCTGTGGGATGGTGCTTCCCACACACAGATTGAGTCTTCCCACCTCATTTAAACCTCTTTGGCAACAATTTCATAGACACAAGCAGAGGTGTGTCTCCTAGGTGATACCAAATCCAGTCAAGTCGACAATGGAGAGTCACTATAACAATACATCTGCCTACATTCACATAGCCAGAGATGGTCTGGCTTTCCTCAAAGGGTCAGGCTGTATCTTGGCCTGCTTCCTTGGCCCTTGTATATGGCATATTCAAGTTGATCCCTCTCCTGCCCAGGTCTCTGGATATCTCAGCATGTCTGGCCTCTTGAACCTCCCTGGTTCCTATCAAACAATTTCTCAAGATGGTTCCTCAAATCAGATGTGGTTGGCCCTCTTCTAAACACTGGAGTAGTTCCACTCACTGCACTAAAACAAATTCTATTTTCATTCCATTCATTCTCTTGACAATTTGTATGAGATAGATAGGATGGGCTTTGCCATTGCAGATGAGAAACAGTTGGAGATAAGCAGAGGTTGAGAAGCCTTCCCAGAACCATGCAGCTCACCAGGGATAGGGTGGGATGAGGCCCTGCTCTTCTGGCTTCTGTCCCAGAGCTCTTATCTCTAGTACTTGTCAGGCTGCCAGGCTTCTCTCATTGCCCATCAAATCCATTTTAATCTCAAGAGATTGTTCCCATAGGAGGACAGAGTGTGGCCTGTGGAACTCCTGGCTCCGTTCTAATTTCACAGAACAGAACAAGTTCCTCAGGGCATGGAGGAGGTGCTGTGTGAAAAGGCAATTTAGACACTGGACTCAGTGAGAAGAAGAAGGGCCTCCTAGTCCCATGGCTGATGCTCATAGTTCCTAATGAAATGTCCTTGTGCCTGGGGTCCAGGGACTGGGGCAAGTATGGGCAAGTATGCCTGGACGTACAGATTTCCCATGATATCTAAAAGGAAATAGGACTAATAAATAAGATCTTAAACATAGGATTTAGGGAGTCACCTAAGCGTGTGTGTGTGTGTGTGTGTGTGTGTGTGTGTGTGTGTGTGTGTGATGCATGTTTGTGTGTTTGTGTGTAGTGCATGTATGTGTGTGTGTGTATGTGGTGCATGTGTGTCTGGTGTGTGCAACCTTAGGGTGCGTCTTTCTCTTCTGCTGCTTTTTATTTATTCTCTCTCTGTCTCTCTGTCTTGTCTCTCTCTTTCTCTTTTGAAAAACATCTCTCACTGGCCTAAAGCTCTCCAAGCAGGCTAGGTGGGCAGCCAGGGAGACCCAAGGATCTGTTTGTCTCTACCTCCCTTGAGCTGGTACTACAGGCATACACCACCATGCTTGGCTAGGAAGCACACTTTTAAATCCACAAAGACTGACATCTTGAGAGGAGAGCACCGATCCAGCAACTGAAGAGTAAAGNTTCAAATGCTGTAGAGACAAAGACTTACTTTTNAACTCCATTTCNGTTCTAAGTCTCCAAATGAATGCAATTTGTGTAATTTTTGTTGTTGTTGTTAACTTTCATTTTATTTAAGCGGTTTAGGTCAGTTGCTAGAAATATTTCTTGGAGCACCAACTGATAAATACTTTGTCATTGGAAAGAATTCTGACTGTTGTGCAAAANGAAGNGTATGACTNTGCTGCAGTGAAGTCTTACTTTCAAAAGTAGGGGGTAAACCGGAGTTGATGGGAAGATAGTTTCCCTGCTANGGTTTAGATAGTTTCATTGTTTGTGTATTAAAAACGTTAAAATACTCATGAGCAAGGAACATTCTCAAAGGCCTTCCACCCTCACCCCACACTGTTATTATAAGCATGAAAGTCTCCGCAGCATGCAGCAGGGAGACTTCACACAGAATTCAGAATGAGATGGCCTTTCTTAGTCTACTTCCGAAGACAGTGGCCTGTTGGAGGAAGAGGGCACATGATTCTGAAGTTAGTGACATAATTTCCACCCAGTGGCGCTTTCAGAACCTCTTCCTCACCATCGTTTGTGGAGCAGGTGTATCAGATGCGTCTCCTGGAGAAGGTGGACGTTGGGGTCAGGAGAGCACTCAGGGCCCACAGCATGCGTAGAGTGAGATATTACACAGAGCCTCACTACTGTGTACAATTAACACATGTTCNTAAAAATAAAATCATTTCAAAAAAGCAAATGATTTATCTTAAAAGCTCAATAAAAACAAAGGTGGGTTTTTTTTTTTAAAGCTCACATAGCTAGCCTTTTCTTTATTTTCTTTTTCTGCTTTTTTAAGAGTCTTGCTATGTAATTCAGATTGGTCTTTAACATGCAGTTTTCCCATTTCCACCTCGAAAATGCCAAAGTGACAGCCCNTCACCATGCTACAATTAATACATTCTATTATATTCTATTTAACTTTTCCACAAATAGCAATGAAAATGTCATGGTGTGCTACACATATTAATTTCCATAAACTAAAACTCCACCTATGTTATATAAATGGGAAAATATAAATGAAATGTGGGAATAACACCAGCTGTCCTGGAAACACACGTATATTACAGCATACGTCATACACTGCCCAGGAAGAGATCAGCTACTAAGCCGGTCCGAGGGCCTGGCCAGTATTCCCTATTTAACAGTGTGTGGCTGTCAGGATCTGATGTTGCACTGCCTTCCAGAAGTGAGAAGTGTCATTAACACAGTGTGATGTTCGGTGTTAGGAATGAAAACGGTTTCAAAACCCAAACCCTCAGGCAGCGGTCACTATGAGTCTTCGGTCATAGCTGCAGCCTCAAGGATGGAAACACAGNTCCACACCATCACCCACAGCAGCCAGAGAGATTCTTGTCATCNTTTGGAGACCTTGACTCAGGTAAAATTGGATCCACAGCATAAGAAAAGAATTTCAGTATGAGCCAGCGTNAAGCAGAGTTGGAGTTTAATAATGATATTTTAATGTAGACCTTAAGCACAAGGGCTCAGGAAAAAAGCCAGAACAGGCTTGAGAGCATGGGTGTGGGCTTCCTTAAAAGAGAACCTCATTATTTTGCAATAGTAAATTATTTTGCAGTGCACACTATTTAACACTTTGTTATTTCACAGCAGTCANGTATGCCNTTTTGGTGGGTGTTGAAGCTGTTATCTTCAAAGGGTTGCTAAGAAACCTAAATAAGATAACACGGTGGCATCTACGAATCNGCTGACAGGATTGCAAGTGACAGGGACAGCTAGACCACAGGGCTGCAGGAAGGTAGGACACCTTTACTGTATACAAAGTTAAGTTGAAGATTCCCAGAGGAATAGGTCCCTACTCAAGATCATATACATTAGGCCTTAGCCCTGGGTCAATACTATTTTAACATGAAATATCTCTCTACAAGAGGAATACTAACCTGAGGTCAGCAACCGTCTCTGCAAATGTTAATTGTGCAGGAATTGGTTCTCTAGCTGATGAAAGGAGTCAATTAAACCCCAGCGTTAGGGGCTCCTTTNCTTCCATATGTCCCCATAATTTCCCTGCCTTTCTGTCACACCTCAATTATGGGTTGAGTTTTTTCCATGCCTNTGTTTCTGGGCAAATCCTGGACCTTCAGAGCTCACTNAGGAACCAGAGCAGGGGGCAGCCCTCCTTCCACAGACCCTTGCTGTCCTTGTGACCTCATTTCCTAGTGGATTGTGGGAAAAGGACGCCTTAGACTTGTAGAACTCCATATTCAACTTCAGGACTGCTGTCCTCACAGACAGGAGACACGTGTGACCAGAGTGAAATGGATACAGACAAAAGTCCTCACGGGGCGGTTTTATTAGACATCCTCAACTGAGCTAATATACGGAAATACGGGGAAACACAGCTTTCAGCACATCATGGAGATACCTTCAGCTATCCTTCAAAAGAGAGAAGTTTGCAGTCCAGATTGCAGTAACAGCGCTCCGCCTCCAGGAAGGTTAGCTGGGAACACGTTCCTACCCGCCCCAGAGTGACTAAATCTAAAAACAGGGCCTCCGGTGAAGCGCCTCCTTTGAACAGATATGACTGCAGTCCCGGCTCTGTGCATTAAATTCACTGTCTGTAAGAGTTTGCAATACGGAAGTAGATTGCGTGAGCGTGACAGCTTTGGAGGCGTGGACACTGCATACTTGAAGCCCTTCTTTCTGATTTCCCCCCGTTGTAGTTCAGCTTCTTTGCAAAAATGCACACCCAGCAGCAGGAGGGGAAGGGCCAGTCTTCCCAGTTCGGTTAAAGGTTTTCAGCAATCTTCANTGAAATAAATGTACTGGAAACCGCAGAAGTAGGAACCAGCACAAAGGCGATAATGTTTGCATAAAGAAGCCATTAGGAAGGTGCGCCTTGAAACAGTGTGCGATGTTGCATAACAAACGCGCCCTTTNCTTTAGTTATTTCTAACATTCCGTTTATCTAGTATTTTTTGCATTTAAAGAGCACGAAGCTGAATGATTCCCCATTTCTGGGATGCCCGCAGTTCTCAAAAGAGCGTTCCCGAAGTGATTAAAAGCAGAATAAAGAGCGAATCCCAGGGTCATATTTATCCAGCCAGAATTTCGAGCACAACGCATCCAAATTCAGCCCACCTCCCAATCTGTGCAATCAGGGCTTAATAAGGGACATATTTTAGACTTAGGCAGTTGCAAAGCAGTGAGAAAAACCAGAAACAGAGCCACATAACTTTCTCAAATGCCTTTGCTGATTGCAGAGACTGGAAACTGTGGGACTCAGTGGAGGGGCATTGCCTGAATNCAGTCCTTCTTAAGGGCAAACCTAAAATGGTCATGAGTAAGGGTGGTCCACGAAAGCCCGGTTCAGTCCACTGTAGTGGAAATACCCAACAAGCAGAGGAAGAGGAGCCTCTCATGAACAAAACTGCCCATCAGAGGCGGGAATTGCCATGAAGGCCGTCTTGCTGTGCCTCCTTTCCACCTTGCATGCTCCCTTGCATCCAGCAGTCTGAGTGATGCTGAGATCCACTGAGCCTTTCCCCTAGTTAGGACTTTCTGGGGTTCCCTTCCCACAGAATTAAGGCTCTGACATCACTGCAGGACCCTCTCCTCTCGCTCAGATCTTCTGTTTCCCCGGAAAGCCCTTAGTATTAGGGAGAGTCCCCTCCTTGGGGCCCTTAAATCTGCTTTTCCTGTGGCTGAGAATATCCTTGCCTTAGATTTGAAGGGCTTGATTTCATTCCATCCTCTAATTGGTCCTTCCTCCCCTCCCTTCCTTTCTCTTCCCTTTTCTTTCTTCATCCCTTTTTGCCCAGGTCTCATGTAGCCCAGGCTGGCCTATGTACCAAGGATGGTCTTGAACTTCTGATTCTCCTGCATCCACTTCCTGAGCGCCAGGATGACAGACACACACCACTATATCTGGTTTATAGGGAGCCGAGGACTGAGCCCAAGGCTTCGTGCCTGCTAGGTAAATACTTATCAACTGAACCACATTCCTAGCCCTAAGAATTCACTTTCTAGCTAAATTAGATAGATCACATTCTCACCAAAACCCAGCATTTCCAGCCTTGCTTTATTCTGTTATTCCTGAGCGTCGTGATGTGCATTTGTGTGTCTGTCTGTCTTCTTATAGCCTCTAGGTGCCTTGAGAGCAGCCAGTCCTCCTTGCTGTTGTGTGAGAGTTGACCTCCAGTGCTAGGTCCAGAATGGGTGATAGTGCAGATGAAGGAATGCAGATAGCATGATCCAGGGCCACCAGGTTGTCCCAGGAATGATCCCAGTGAGGACAGCAGGAAGAGGCNTTGGGATCACCCTAGAGTTAAGCTGGCAATACCATCAAACATCTCTAAGGGTTTTTACTCAAGGACTCAGTTCACTACAGTTAGAAATGGAAATGTACCTTGGAGGTATATTGGAGATTAGGAAAAGATTTACATATGAAGAGGTGCATTGGAGTAGTATTTTTAACAGTGAGGCTGGGGAGTGTTTGAAATCAACAGAGATATAGTTACCTCTTGGGCTCGAGGAGGAGGACCTAGGACCCCTTCAGATACCAAAATATCTGTGGTACCTTCTAAAAGCAAAGAAAGCACTGTATGAGCTAATTTTCTCCTTGATTTGACAAAATGCTCGACAAAGTCAACTTCAGGAATGCTCTAGTTTTGTTCACAGTCTCCAGGTATGTGGTGGACAAAGCACAGCAGCAGGAGTGTGGGGCAGCTGGTCCCATCCGCTCCAGCCAGGAGGCAGCAGTGAAAGCTCATCCACAGAGTGCCTTCTGCTTCTTATTCAGTCCAGGGCTCCAGCCCATAGAATGCTACTTCCCACATTCAGGGTTTGTCTCCCCTCCTCAGTTAAACCTCAGTGGAAGCACCCTTGCTAACAAACCCAGAGATGCGTTTCCATGGAGATTTTAAAATCCTTACACNTTGACAATAAAAATTAAGCATCACAGACAGTATAATAAACTTGAAAAGACAATCAACTTTAACCAGCCATCAGGAAAATACAAATGAAATCTATGTTGGGACTACATTCCACCAGAGTAAAAATGGCAACCATTAAGAAAATGAGTAATCACAAATGCTGGAGAGGATGCAGAGAAAAGAGAACCCTTATACACTGTGGATAGAAGAGTGTATCAGTCTAGACACTATGGAGATCAGTATGGAATATTCCCCCCAAAATTTAAGCTAGGTCTGACCCAGTGGTACTACTACTATGTATTACCAAATGACTCAAACTCAACACATCACAGAGATGCTTATATATCCATGGACTTGAGGTCAACATGTCATAGAGGCACTTACGTATCCATGCTGTTGCTCACTATTCACAAAGGCTAGTTTGTGGACTCAACCTAGCCATTGAGAGAGGATTGGATAATGAAGACATGGCATAGAGACACAAGGAGATTTTGTTCAGCCACAAAAAAGAATGGAATTGTGTTGTTTTTGCAAGAAGTTGAATGGAACTGGAGATTATCATATCAAAAGAATTAAATCAGATTCTTAAAGGACAAATATTGCATATTTTGTTTCTGTGGATCCTAGTTATTATAAAGATTCACAAAATCATAGGTATATGTATGACATGAACGTGTACGTGAGACCATCTAAGAGAGTGAAGGAGATTGAGGGGGCAGAGAGGAATGAAGATAGGTTGTATGTGTGAGGAACATGGTCACTGGGCATTATAAATATGTGTGAAAGTATTTTTATAAAACTCAGTACTAAATACAGATGAATACACACACATACACAGACACACACTCAAAGACACACAGACACACAGACACACACACATGTAATTAAAAAGATAAGTAGGAGCCAATGAGATGGTTCAGTTGGTAAAAGACACTTGCTACCAAGCCTAGTGACCTGAGTTTGATCCCTAGGATCCACATGGTGGAAGGAGAGAACCTCAAGTGGTCCCCTGAGTGCCACACATGTGCATACATACATGCCCATGCACAGGCACACATGTACACACACAGAATTAATGTAATAAAAATCTCTCTTACAGGGAAATAGTATTAACATACATCCCATTTAAGTTTTCTTGTCAACTTGTACGATCAAGAGTCACCTGGGAAAAGGGAGCTTCAATCAAGGGACTGTCTATATCATATTGGCCCGTGGTCGTGTCTGTGAGAGACTGTCTTGATTGTTGACTGGTGTGGGAGGGCCCAGGCCACTGTGAGAGGTGCCACCCCTGGGAAAGTGGTTCTGGTTGTATAATAAAGTTGACTGAGCATGAGCCAGAGGGATCAAGGCACTGAGCAATGTTCCTCCATGGCCTCTGCTTCAGTTCCTGCCCTGACTTCCCTCAGTGATGNAGTGTGACCTAGAAGTGTAAACTTTAACAAACAAACAAACAAAAACAAAAGAAAAACCAAAAAAACCTTTCCTGTCCAAGTAGCTTTGGCTCAGAGTAATCTATCACAGCAACAGAGAAGCAAACTGTATAGCAACATATAACCTCTCTGCATCTCCCTGTGTATTCACATCGCAAAGTGACTGAAAGCAGTTGATTTTGCATGCATGCTGTGTTTCCATACTGCTTGTATTGCTTATGCAATCAGCAAAAGAATACAATTCAGGACAGACACAATTGTTTCTCCAGATATTCTTAGTCTGGGTTGATTGGTTNTGCAGAGTGGAACACATGGACATGAAGAGCAGGCTGGACTCACAGCAATATGGAATAGCTACCATTTATTGAGCAATTATCTGATGTGTCTAAGATGCCAAGTGCTGTGAATATATTTTGAAGTAGCTATTTTTGTATTTAAAATAAGATGATGAGGTAACCTTGTCCAAATCAAATTAACATCCTACAAACATTCATTCATTCAGTTTTTGAAATAAGTTCTCACTGTGTAGCCTAGGCTAGCCTGGAGCTTTTTTTGAAAAATCATCTCGTTGTGTGTGTGTGTGTGTGTGTGTGTGTGTGTGTGTGTGTGTATGTGTGTGTGTATACCTACATCAATATGTATTTGTATACCTATGAGAACGTATGTGTCCCTGTGTGTGCACGTGTGTAAAGGCCAGAGGTCAATATCAAGTAAAGTTCTTAATCACTCTCCATTTTATTTTTTAATTATTTAATTTTTATCTTACGTGCATGTGTGTATGCCTACAAGTCTGTATGTGAAGCGCATGTATACAGGCATCCTTAGAGACCAGAAGAGGGCATTGGATCCCCAGAACTGTTGTGACAGATGATTGTGAGCCTCCTCATGTGGGTGCTGGTAAGAGCAGGTTCTCTGCAAGAGCAGCAAGCTCTCTTGATAGCTGAGACCTCACTCCAGCTCTTCTACCTTGATTTTTTTTTGTTTGTTTTTGTTTGTAGATAAGGTTTACTCAGTGAACCTAGAGCTCCCCAGTTGGCTGGATTGCTTGTTTTCCTTCCCCAGTTAAACCTCTCTGGAAATACCTCACAGACAGAGAAGAGCCTCAAGGGCCTTCCTGTCCCTGCTTCTCCAGTGCTGGGATTCATGAGTCTGCTACAATGCCTGGCTGCTGCCTCCTCCTCCTTTTATTTTTATTTTTATTAAACGTGGGCACTAGGTCCTCATGCTGACATGACAAGCATTTTATAGACTGAGTTATCTCCCCAGCTCTGGCCTTAAGCTCTTGGTCCTCCCCTGCCTCTGTTATGCCTGGACAGGTCACTGTGAAAACTATACCTGGATCTTAATACANTACCAAGCATCTCTTTTTCCTTCATGGGTGTGGAGGGTCATGGGTTCCTCTGTGCAGCAAGGGCTCACAGCATTTCAAATCTAAGTCATCNGGGGTCCCTGGGCTGCTCTCTGTCCCCAAAGGTCTATGTGTGCAGCCCTGTTGGAGAACTTTTGCAAACATTTAACCCTGACCTTTGCAGATCAACATTAAGTAAATCTGCTCTGCCCAGCCTCCTTGCTTGCTATTGTTGCCAGAGTCTGAGGTTTCCTCTGGAATCTAATGGAGTCTCACTCATTTCCTGTCCAGGGAGCTTCGGCATCCAGGGTGCAGACCCCAGGAGACAGCAGAAGCCCTCAACCCAGGGTCTGCTCTTCCTCTGGGTCTTCTCCTCCCAGATCTCAGGACCCTCCTACCNAATGACCCCTGTCATAAGTACCAAAGCCTCTGGTAGGTGGCCATCTGGCCTTGCACCAGCCCTATGGATGGATTGGCTTCCATTCATCCTTGGTCCCCACACCCTCCCTTCTCTGAGGCCCAGGAGGAAACATTTAGCTCCCAGCTGCTTGCAGTCTGGGCTGGCTCCTCCAGTGCCTGCTCTGGGTTCTGGGTTCACTTGGAATGGCTCTGCCTCTCATTCCCAAGCCTTGTCCATGTGCTCTGTTTAAGATAGTGGCCCACTGCCATGTTCTCTCTTGCTACATTTGAAATTATTTTAATTTGAAGTTGATGCAGCACAGCTAATTCATCCCATTTCTGCCAGCCACACATATGTTCTCTCTCTCCCTTCTTCCCTCTCTCCTCTCTCTCTCTCTCTCTCTCT
>LZPO01117051.1:81115-92474 GCA_001675575.1 Neotoma lepida
AGAAAGACTCTCCGAAAGCAAAGAGGGGACTTGGGAAGCCAAAGCTCAGCTTGTCCTGGAGGACCAGGAGCTTTTAAGTCTGGAGAGTTTTCCTCCTTAATTTAGGATTAGTCAGTTTAAAGAAAGACAGGATGGCTGATTGACCCACAACCATCCTATAAACACATCCAGATCTGACCTTGAACTTGTTGATCCAGTCCACCATCAGGGGCCCTACTGGCAGGAGAAAAGGCCTACGAGGCCTGTGGAGGATGAGGAAGAAGGCAGTCATCTTGGAAGTTCCCCATCTTCATTACCTAGTCACGTNCCCTCTCCCTGCCTATCAGGGAATCTGTCTAACTCCTACTCCCACAATACCTTCCTGAATCCCTGTGAGCCAGAGGTTGCCTTTCCAATTGTAACACAGGCAAGTGTTACTCAGAGCTCCCTGTCATCTCTCTTAGGTTCCTTAGCAACTCCCAGAAGATAGCTTCAAAGCCCACCAAAATGGTGTAGATGACTAAGCCCACATCCATGCTCCTGGCGTGCCTTCTCTTTCCTCCGAGTGTTTCTTTCTCACAACCATTGTTTTCTATCTATATTGAAATATCTGGATTGAACCCCAACTCTGCTTCACATTGGCTAGTCTTGAGATTCTTTCCTTTATCAAAGCCACAAATCCCAGTTTAGCTTTAGTTGAAGTCTCTGTCTTAGTTAGGGCAACTATTACTGCCATGAAACACCATGACCAAAGAGCAAGTTGAGGAGGAAAGAGTTTATTTGGCTTACACTTCCACATCACTGTTTGCCATCCAAGGAAGTCAGGACAGGAGCTCAGAGCAGGAGGATGGAGGCAGGAGTTGAGGCAGAGGCCATGGAGGGGTGCTGCTTACTGGCTTGCTCTACATGGCTTGCTCAGCCTGGTTTCTTATAGAACCCAGGACCACTAGCCCAGGGGTGGCAGCATCAGCAATGGGCTGAGCNCNCCCCCATCAATCACTAATTAAGAAAATGACCTACAGGCTTGCCTACCGCCTTGTCTTATGGAGGCATTTTTTTTTAAATTGAGGTTCCCACCCCTCAAATGACTTTAGTTTGTGTCAAGTTGACAGAAAACTATGCAGCATAGTCCCTAAAAGATTAAGGAAACCCCTCAGACTGTCGTGGATGGCAGTAGGGAGCTGTGCTTCCTGCTACTGTCTCCCTAAACACTGGCAGGATCANAGAAGGTCCTATCCTGAGTCAGACAGAGATGCAGTTCTGTCACTGCTGCCTCTCCTTGATGGCTACCTCTCAAAAGAGTAGTCTTCCTGCACATGCAGGCTCCACCCAGGCAGGGTATGCCTTCCATTGACAGGGCATATGGGGAAACCTCTTTTCTGGGGAAGAGAATGGAGCACACGTGACTCACGGTGACACAGAATGCGGCTTTTGTTGGCCGAGAGTATTATCTCCAGCAAATCCTAGCTCAGCACCTCCCCACCAAACTCCACTGGCTTGTGNACCAGCTGCTGCCTGAGGGATCAGCTCACCATGCAAAGCTGAGGCCACAGGAATAGGCCAAGACCTATTCCAAAGGTGCACCTGGGGATTCGTGGTGGCAGCTTCCTAAACTTTAAAATTAAGCTCCAGTTTTCTCTGGTTGAATCTTTTACTGTTTTCTTGTTACTGAATGCTCCTTTGAAACCGAAAGTATTGATATATTCTACCCTACAGGGAAATCAATAAAAACTTTAATCACAAAATTAAATAAAAACCAAAGCTACTGACATTATATGGTAACATTCACTGAGGCAACAACTTGAAGTTTTACAATTCTCCTGTGGCTGGCCTTATTATTTGTAGGAAAATCAATAACATCTTTGGAGTAATTTGGGATGTATCTTGTCATCACAGAAAACAAGTTCTGGGTGGACTTTGGAAGGAAGTAAGGAGGAGGCATTGGATATATTTCCCCANACAGAAAGCGATTATTCCTGGGCAGCAGGAAAAATACAACCTGCATGGTCCCAAAGAGCATCTATGAGACNTCAAAATAGAACATCATCCAAGGTCCTGAGAATGCCCTCTGCTACTCAGTGCACATCACAGGCTTGTTCCCAAGTAATAAAAGCTTGTACTAGTGCTGCCCACATCTCATGGGACATATGGTAATAACATCTATTGGTCATATGACCTTAGAGATTTGGAATAATCAAAGTTCCTATTTTACATTTGAGAAGAAAAGGAACATTTTCAAGTCATANGATCTTGATTTCATAATGTCTAGCCTCTTTGTGCTCCTGGAAGGCTTCCATAGAGACCCTGAAGGATGCACTCATAGTTTCTTTTCTACCTTCAGTGGGAGCACACACTCAGCAACATGTGGATATAAACGACCTTTTATCTTCATGAGGCACATACTTTCCACTTCTAATGAATTATTAGTCTGNAGACTCATCATGTCTCCCATAATAGTGTCTCTGTGGTCAGCCACAGAGCACAAAATGGAACTACCAGCAGTTTGGCCATCACAGGCTTCCCAGACAGGAATGTAGTAATGAGCTTTAAGAGAACATTGTGTTGCTACACGGGTTTATTGGAATCTAAGTCAGTACACTTTAGGACCCTATGTTAGATCGTGGCTTTCTCAGGGCTCAGTGGTGCTCACTCAGAACAGAAGGCAGAACCAAGGAGTGGGACTGATTGTGTGGCAGGAGTCTATTGTGTTTAGTCCGTATGTAGAGGAATTGTCAGGAAATGAAACCAAAAGAGTTTGCAGGAGCGAAGTCAGTGCTGATAGACCTCCAATTATTATCCTTGAGTCAACAGAGCAGGGCTGAGAATTCAGTNACTGGCATAGAATACACTTCCCACAGCAAGAGACAAAAACTNCCACTGGAGGGCTCTATCCTCAGAATGTAGTAGATAGAGGTAGTCACATGGGATGGCAGATGACCAATAGTGTCTCAATGTCTTTACTGTCTATCATAAGTAATGTTAGTTAGTGAGCCCGCTCCACGGACCACCATGGAATGTTGATGGATAGACTGCATGGAATAGTTCTTTGTCAGTAAAGGCTGAGAAACTGAGGGGTTCATTNGACTTATATAGATGTTCACATCAGTACTTGACAGCATCGTGCTTCTGTTGTTATGTTCTTCTCTGCCTCAGAGAGTTGCTTGATTAAATAGTGGAAAGACTCTTCAACCTAACCTCTAATGGCTGCCTGTTCCAGAGGTTCTCCATGTTCTGTCAATAACAGCTTTAACATTTTCAAATGAACAGTCTATATTTAGGCATGTCCAGCCTTTGGCCAAGTTGATGGACTGTTGTCATCCATAGTTTGCACTACAGACCCATGCAATTGAGATTAAACAGTTTTTGCAAAAAAAAAAAAATCTAATAATGCTTTAAGTAAGTTTAATTTTTGTGTTGGGCAGCATTCATAGTTATTTTGGGGTACATGCTACTGAGTCCTCTGGTTGGGTGTGGTTCATCTTCAGCTTTTGTGATCAGCTACCCTCCTGAAAGCTTACCTAGTGGTCTCTTCCCCATTTCCAATCCATTTCATACACTAAACGGTACAAACCACCAACAAGCGTTCTTTGTGGACATTTCTGTCACCACACTAACAGACTCTCACAGAGGTCTCGTCACACAAAGCTGTTGATATATGGTCATTTCTCATATAAAAGTGGATTATGTGTAATTCGTACAAATGACTGGTGGTTTCTGAGTCTTTGTCCTCTGCTGGATCATATGGGAAATCTGTGCTTTATTTTTGTGTATTCAGATTTTAATGTGTTCTGGNCTATTACTGGTTCTCAGTCAGTTACTGATGAATGAATGACTGATAATCAATCAATCAACANCCTAGACAAGAGAGGGGGAATGTCTCTTGGGGGAAGACTGCTCAAGCTCAGTTCTCGACAATAAAGAAGTTATGTGACCTAGCAACAACCCCTCCATCTGACAGAACTATAAACAGTACACATTTCTCTGGATAATCTATTTCCTCAATAAAAACATGGCCTCACTGACAGATAAACACACTATTTTATGCCCCAGCCGAGTGACTTTTTCTCTTGGGTTAGCAATCTTCCAGTGCCTCCCAGGAAGGGACCAGCCTGGAGCCTCACTCTTTCTTCTGGTCTTTACATGTGGTCTACTGACAACAAAGGCCAGAACATTCTGGCTGAGGATACTAAGTTTAAACATGTCTGCACTGCCTCACACAGGGTAGTCTGGCGGCCGGCTTCTTTTCTTCCTAGAGAATTCACCGAACTGAGCTCTGATCTGTGAAGCTCTCTTGCCATGCCAAAGTTGGCGAGCAGTGTCTGAGGGGTTATTCAGGCATCTCCAGAGTCAGGTGGAAGACTTCTCCTGGAATGACAAAAGCTGGAACAGGATGTGCACAANGAACAAAGTGGAACGGCTAACAATTAAGAGCAATAATCTTGAGAGGAAAGATAGAGAAGGGCTGGCTGGAGAAGCCATCCAAAGACTAACCTGGGGCTGAGGCTGACACTCACATAATGGGGTGTGTGTCTAATCCTCCTGGCTTCCATCCCTAGCACTGTAAATCTTGTTATAAACAAACAAAACTGATAAAAATGATTTTTTAATTTCACTAAAAATAAAATATGAGAATATGGCTCAGTGATAGAGTGTGCTTAGCAAGTGTGAGACCCTGGGTTTAATCCTCAGACTCATCAATTAAAAAAAAAAGATGACATAATAGAGTAGGACAAAATAAAATAATGTACACAACTTTAAAAACTCTTCAATGAGTGTCTGAAGTAAACATTCCTTTGGGTTTTATTTTCTTTTTGTGGAGGATGATGTAAAGTAACTTTGGAAGAAATAAACAACTATTGACCTTNAATGCTGACTCCTATTCCTAAAATCTATGGGGCAGTNGTAATGACCACATGTGCACACCATCAGCATAAAGATCTCCTCAGTCTGAGGCTGGTCACCATCTTGGGAAGAGCCGGAGGGTCTGTGTCATGTATCACAGGACAGAACCCTTGGATTGTGTTCCTGAGGAACAGAGGCAAAACAAGTTCAGCTTGCATTTCAAGGCCATCATGCTGGAGCTCACAATGACAGTTTCAGAGACAGTGTGGAGGCTGGGCACATGCACTTCACACACGGCCAGTTGATCTGCACTTGACCTCACCCTGGGTATCTTTCCACCCGGAGTCAAGTATCTGCTTGGCTGTTGATTTGCACAGCTGTAGGTGGGTTGAACAATAAGCTGCTAAACCCACTTCAAAGTCTGAAGCAGAGCCTGGGAGGTGAGTTCTGCTTGGAGACCAGGTGGCTTGCTTCTCTCTGCCTCTCTGCTTGCTTGATTCAGAGGATGAGGACAACAAAGATCTACCCCACACTGTAGCTTTCATCTGATAGCGATGTTTGGATTTAACAATGTGCCCATCTATCTCCTGGTTCTTCAGACTTTATTGCCTGCCCTAGGGTTCATCTGTGTCTTGATTGATGAGCATTGTGATGTTTAGTGCTAGTGTCCCATTCCATTTAGCTATAGAATTGCAAGTCTTTANAGTGACAGCCTTGGTGACCTGGCCTGGCTTCTGTAGTTCTTACCACTAAGTCAATGCTTTTGCAAAGCCAAATGCTCCTTGCACTGAGTCACATTCAAAGCGTTACCTCTGAGCATAGGCTGTTATCCTGAGAAGAGATGGAAGTACTTCATCTCTCTCCTATCACACAAGCTCTTGGCCTCCTAGNACAATACAATTCACTCTCCTTATTTAGTTGGGACATTTTGTGCTTCCCTTTGCTCAACATCTTACAAATCTTGATTGAATGTTCAGTGGTTTCAGGGAAGAGGCTCAAAATTCCTTCTCTCCTTCTCCCTGGATTGGGCACAGGGTATATTCATATCTAGAAAAATCCATCCCACATACCCAAGTTCTCTTAAGGAAGGTCATTTTCCCTCCACGAATATCTAACAAAGCCCTGAATATAGTCCCAGATCTCAAAACATTCCATAGAAATCTCCCAAGTATAAAACTTTCCTATCTGCTTTGGTTTATTTTCTTTACAAAAAAAATTGTACGTTGTGTGTGGGGGGGGGGCAGGGGGCAGAGGACAATCTCAGAAGTCATTACTTAGGTGCTACTCACCTTTTTCCTTTCTTTTCTCTTCTCTTCTCTTTTCCTTTCTTTTCGAGACAGGGTCTCTCACTGACAGACCCAAAGCTTGATTAGAAGGACAGGCTGGTCAGCAAGCAAGTCTTAAAAATCCCCCTGTCTCCATCTCCCCAGTGGTGAGATTATATTACCATGCTCAGCTTCTTTTACAGATTCTGGGATGGAATTCAGGCCTTCATGCTTCTAATACAAGCACTTTGTCAGCTAAACTATTTTACTTTTATTTTATAGAAAATGATATTGAAATAAAAGTTATAGTTANGCAAACAACATTTTTTTTTCTCTTTTGAAGACAGGGTCTCGTATGACCCAGGTGGACATCCAACTCATGTAGCTGACAATGACCCTGAAGTCCTGATAGTCCTGCCCCCACCTTCCAAGTGCTGTTACTACAACTGTGTACCNCCACACAAGTTTTATGTGGTGATGGGGGTCCAATTCAGGGCCTTGCTTCATGCTAGACAGACATTCTCCCACATTAGCTACATTCCCAGCCCTAGTGAGCAATTGTGAACATTGGTCAGATATGGAAATGGCCCAGCCAGCAAAAAAGGCAAAGAGGGGAACCTGTTATTTACTTGACACAGTATCAGAGGGAAGGAAGGACTCTGCAGACACCTCTTCAGTAGAATAAAGCTACATGTCCTCTTCCCTTCCCTAAGAGCAATGTTAAGTCCTGTAAAAGATGCTTAACCCAGGGAGTCTTACATCTTTCCCATTGTAACCCCTTTTCACCTGAGAACTTTTCTGGGAACCTTGAATATAAATATATAATATATATAATATATATATATATATATACAATGTATGTATGTATGTGCATGTGTATATAACACTTACTGATAACAAATTATAAAGAAATTTATTTTAAAATGATTCTCCTGTATACCTGCAATTTTACCATTTATTAAAGACAAAAGCATATTTGCATACCACTGATATGAATGTGCCCCTTTAGTTTTCGGTGAGGAATTAACTCTTGATTGAATATTTGACACTGAAGGCCACAGATCATCTTCATTTCTAGAGTTAATCCACCCTTTGATTTTTTAATCAGCAAAGCCGAGAAGGCCGCTTCTTCATAAAAATGCAGTACANATCAGTAGGTGTGTGCTTAGGACCGTTCAGAAATCGATGGAAATTCTGTCCTAATCCCAAGCCAAAACACATTGGATGGTTTTATTTTTAAATGAAACTCAAGTCAGCGACTGAAACAGTGAATTTTTAAATCAAACATTATGCTNCAGTACAATCCAAAGATATACTAATGTGACACATGCTGAGGAATGACAGTAGGAAAATATTTCAAATGTTTCTGCAATTAAATCATTAGCTTTTATAAGAGCAGGAAGCTTTATTCCGTGGATTTTTTTTCCTTTTGGGGTACTGGGAATTGAANCCAGGACCTCACATGTGCTAGACAATAGCTCTGTCTCTGAGCCACATTCCTAGCCCCATGGGGAAGTTTTATATGTACAATAGAAACACTGCATTTCATAANGCACAGTAGTCTCAAATCTCAGCATAGGTGTTTCAGGTAGCCTTTGTTGGCTCTGGACTATACAGCAGCATATACAGGNCACAGTGTGTTCAGAACCACAGCTGCAGGGAAGTTGAGAGACACAACATGAGAGAGCATTGCCAGAATTACCCCAGATTCANGANGTTTGGTTTTGAATTGATTTTTAGTCATTGTGAGTTCAAAAANGTTTGGTGATGACAACTTTTTTGCAAGCCCCACATTCAGTTACCAAATGCGGTCATGACTCATACTTTAATCTGCTAGACCTATTCTGATCTCTCTTTCTTAAAAATGTGAGTGTGTGTGCCTGTTTAGGTATGCAGGCATGCGTGTGTTCATGTGTGTGCACATATATGTCGACCTAGAGGACAGCCTTGGCTGCAACTCCTTGCTTTTTGAAATAAGGTCTCTCATTATCTTGGATCTCATCAAGTTGCCTAGGCTAGGTAGCCAGTAGGCCTCAAAGATCCACCTGCTCCATCTCCTCAGTATCAGGATTACAAGTGCATGGTACCATGCTTGGCTTTCTTACAGGGATTTGATATTATACTTGCAGGGCAAGCACCTCAGCAGACTGAGCCATCACCCACCCTGGCCAATGAGCAATTGTGTTTCAAAACTTCTACTTGGTTGTATTTTCANGCAACTTTTAGTAGATACACCCTCTCAAGCAAACATAACATTTAAGAATAAGGCTTTGGATAGTGTATAAATGTTCAATAAGTCAAATAAATGCATGAAGTTTTATGTATTTGACTTCCCAGCATGTGGAATGTTACAATTTCTGGACAGTATCTTATGTATGTATCTTGGAAATGCTTGCTTTGCAGGACTTGAATTTTGATTTTCTGAAAACTTCTTTATAGACCTTGNGAGGTTCATGCATATGGGAGGGCAACAGTTGACCTCAGGTGATAAGGAGTCCCCAAGAATACAGAGAAACACTCGGGCTTTTGAAGAGTTTGTCATAAACTGAGAAGCTATGTGAGATTGAGGTGGCTGGCATGAGGCACCAGAGGCTTTGGTCTCCAACGAACATAAGTTAAGGCCTTAGAAATGAGCCCACAGGGGCTTTGGGGAGGGACCCGAGTTCGGATCCCCAGTACTGCATACATGAGTACACACATGTGCATGTCCACATTCAAGCACACACATGTTGGCATACATACTACCACCAATACAACCAATGCCTCAGAGATAATCAAGCTGCGGTAGCATGTTGGANATACCTGGCTTCAGCACAGTTANGAGGCACTTGTTATANGTATGTCCCAGGTTCCCTGTGCACTTCTTGGCATCACCAGCTCAACAAGCAATACTGTGGTATTTAAGTCTACTTTNTCTTAAGTACCAAGGNCTACAGGCTTCAGACCTGCCTCCCTTCTACTCTCTATAGAGTGGCCTTGANGGCTCTNACACCACATACACTCATGACTTGTCCTCCTTTGAGAAGGCATGTTCATGAAACCTAGTCTCCTCCAAGAGCTGCTTGACTTCCTTTGAANACANGCAATTGCAGGCATGCTAAATGCTGAGACAGCAACGGGGCAAATCGGGACCATAAATTACATCACATAACAGCAGGCGGATGACTTTCTCTTTTGTGTGACCTTCTTTTTCACTCTGAGGAGGTCATTCTGAATCTGAGGTCAACGTTACCATTATCACTAAGAGGTGGTCATGCTCCCAGAGCAGGCGGCAGCCTTTCCCGCTCAACATAACTCAAAAGGACATGCTGACTTGGAGCAGGGCGAGCAGCAATGGAATGCCTTCCTGCTTTCAAATGTATTCAATTTACACTTCTGGATTTTTTTTTTTTAGGACTAATAGAGGTCCTCGGGGGACTTGTTTTAATGAAGGAATAAGAATGATTTGTAATTCAGGCATTAATTGCCTATATGTAAATAGATGTTTCTGAAGTGCTTAAGGGTCTGTTTGAATCCAGTTTGTTCTCTTTAAACCTTGGCCTGCAATTTAATTTGCATTCACAATTTACTCCCAACTCCCTTTTATTTCATAAATAGCACAAAGGTAATATTTCAGCTAACCCATCTATCTCTAAGATCCAAATTTCTGGTATTTTATTTTATTTTATTTTATTTTATCAGAGTTGCTGGTTTTGAATCCCAGGGTATCTGGATTTATCATGACTAATGCTGTGTTTTAAGGCACATTTAAAATATGCAGTTTACTGCCCTTGCTTCAGGATGCTAAGTTTAGCTAAGACTGCAGAGATAAAAATCTACATAAATAAATGCATAAATAAATAAAATCTACACAGCTTCCTGGAATTACCATTTTCCTGAAACAATAGTTTCCAGCAATGATTCTAATTAGCCAACATTCCTCTGGCTCTGGCTCTGTTGGACAGTTTTATAGATGTTTCCATTTGCAAGAACTTGTTCACTACACACATCCATTTCACAAACACACACATGGACATGTGTGTATATGTGTATGTGTGTATATGTGTATGTGTGTGTGTGTGCATGCCCATGTGCCTGTGTGTATGTGTGAAAGAGAGAGAGGGGGAGGGAGAGAGAAAGAGAGAGAGAGAGAGGGGAAGAGTGCACTCACGAGTGCGTGCATGCATGTATGTGCTTTTTTTAAAGTCCTCTGACAAGTATTTTTTGTCTACATTTCACATTTTCCTAAAACCAGACATTAAATATGGGTTCAGCAAGGCCTGGCTGACACTCCAGGCATATATCACAGTGGAAGTCATACAGGGCTCTCCTTAAGAGATCTGGTTGCTGATAAATCTGTAATCCTTTTCATAACATTTCTAAGCATTGAAAATTATGGATCCAAGATCCATAAAGACACAGGATGCAAATCCCAACGGTGATGAGGTGATATTTTGCAGGTGGCCCCCTTTTAGTCTTGGGAAAGAGTTGACTCTTCCTGTAGCTCTTCCAAACAGCTGGTGAAATCCAACCCACTGTCAATCAGACTCCAGCGGTGGAGGTCAGCTGAACATCTGGCCAGCCTGCCTTGCCGAAGCATGGCCTCACACCCTGCTCTTTCTTGCACGTGTTTGCTCTTCAGGAAGTATTCTATTTATTCCACCGGCTGCAGGACAACATGGCCTCCAGAGCAGGGACCAGGGCTGGACCTCTTCTTGGAATCTGTCTCAGTCCATGAACGATGACACAGCAGTAAGAGTTCTCCCTCTGACAGTGTGATTAACATTGATCACCTCTCTTCTTCTGGAGTTATAGCTTTTATTAAATCTCCTGTGAGCAAAGATTAAGCCATGAACTTGTAGGGATTTTCTTTTACAGGGTGAACGAGTGACAGCACCATATCAATTAATGTTGGTGTGTTATCCAGTACAAGAAAAATTGACGGCACCAGTGATCTCTCTTCAGTGATTGTCAGTTACCCATGAGGCTCTGGAGGAGCAGGTATCAGCCAGGGATGGGGCTTCTTTGGTGAAGCGCTCTCTTAGTCTTCAGGAACCCCCGATTTCTAGCCCTAGCATTGTATAAACAAGGCACACCTGTCATCTCAGCACTCCAGAGGTGGATGCAGAAGGATCAGAAGTTCAAGGTTATCCTCACCTATTCAGCCAGTGTGAGGTCAGCCTGAGACATCTGGGACTTTTATAAAAGAAAGAAAGAAGGAGGGAAGGAGGGAGAGGAGAGAGGGAGGAAAGGAGGGAGGAAGAAAGGCAGGCAAACAGGCAGCCAGGCAGGCA
>LZPO01117051.1:127693-145012 GCA_001675575.1 Neotoma lepida
ACACACACATACATATACATACACACATACATACACATACACATATATACACACACATATACACATACATACATACACATACATATACACACACATACACACACACACACACACACACATGCTCTCTGCAAGCCCTCTGTAGCAACTACTATTTCTCAACCTGAGTGCACATGAGATTGGCTTGCAGTGCCTAACATTGCAAAGGTGTCAAGAATTCACCCCAAATGTGTATTCAATTAATTTAGGTTATGTCTAAACACGAGGCTTTAGAAGATTCCAAGTGGTTCTAATGTACATGCAAAGTGAGAAGTATTGTGCTGTGGAAATTACCCAGATCCCCTTTGGGCTTAATAGAGGCAGCCCTGACTGTCAACAGCAGCAAAGAGACACAGCCCAGCAAAGCCACCAGCAGCCTGGAAACTTCCTACATCCTTAGTGACCTCTACTCAGGTAAAGCTGCATTCTTAACTATGACCCAGAAAAGAATTTCAGGACAAGCCAGAGTGGTGCAAAATTCATGAGTTTGTTAACTATGAAGACAAAAAGTCATGTAGGAAAGGAGAACACAGTCTCAAGTGGGGCAGACTTCTGGAGAGACATGCTTATTTGTATTTATTGTAGCCATGCATAGGTACTGAGGCTTTCTAAGTTACACGCTCAATGGATGTGATTTATAGCAAGGTCTAAGGCAGTGGTTCCCAACCTTCCTAATGCTGCGACCCTTTAATACAGTTCCTCAGGTTGTGGTGACCCACAACCATAAAATCTCTTTCGTTGCTACTTCACAACTGTAATTTTGCTACTGTTATGAATCATAACACAAATATCTGTGTTTTCCAATGGTCTTAGGTGACCCCTGTGAAAGGGTTGTTCCACTCTCAAAAGGGTGCCAATCCACAGGTTGAGAATTGCTGGTCTAAAGATTCAGCAGAGCTTAAAATTTAAATAGAATTTAAAAATTAAGTGAAAATATGTAGACTGATTTTTTATCTTAAAGAATTTTATTTGTAGGTGAATTCCTAGGATGTCTCTACTAGGTGCACACTATAGATTTGAGGATGAGAAGAGAGCTGAAATGGTACATCTCGTGGCTCTTGAGATTNTCGCCCTGAAAAGCATGGCTCATACCGATCAGCCTTGTTCAAGATGACTTTGGGAAAACACACGTTATCTTTTAGGCAATTGTTTCTCTGTCAGTTGTGTTGAAGTTTCTTGACTTTTAGTCAGCAGGAAAGGCAAACTGGATCCCAGAGTGAAGGGCTTCATCCACCTCTCCTGTCTTCTTAACATTCTCATTTCTGTCCGAATGTCCAACGAAGGTTTCCTGTGAGGAGGACTCCGGCTTCCATGGCAAAGTGAAATCCAGATCCCTGGCTCTTCTTTTGACAAAGCCTTTCTAGGCAAATGGGGAACAACATAAGCCAGCGAGGGTCCTCTATTCCCTTCACACAGGTACAGCTGCCTCTGTCTCCTATTACTACGGATTACCACGGAATNGTATTACTACGATTACTAAATGCTCAGACCCAAGAGCAGGGCAAAGCTCCATCCCTGCTCCTGCTCGAAAGGCAGAGAAGAATTCTAACNTCCAGCCAGGCTGTAAATACTACAGAGAGCTAGCAGGGCTCAGCACCAATGGCTCCTGGTATGTAAATGCTCTAGTTTCCAAAGTACCACGTCCACAGTGTATGTAACTCCCTCACGCCCTGAGACCATGCCACTCAAACAAGAGCCCAGGAGAAAGAGGCCCTGTCATCAAACTAAACACAGCTCTTACCTCCAAGGAGATGAGACTTTATTACAGAGGTGCATATGCTCAGCTGTGGATTCAGGTTGTCCCAAATTTCATATCCCAATGTGGAGATGGGTCTATGAAGTTTTGACAGTTACAGAACAAAAGAAAGCCATCAAGGGTATGTCAAGTAGGCGGGTTACAGCAAAGTGGGTCAATCTGTGCTCCAGGCCTCAGAAGCCATCTGTTGAGGGTCTGAGCCTCCGGGTTGGTGGAAGATAAGTGGTCTCTCTGTACATTATAAAAAGATTTCTCTAATAGTCACAGGATGTTAGGTNACATACAGAGGTGGGCAATCNCTGGCTATTTAGGGGACNGAGATAGCTCAAGATAATTTGGTTCTGGATCTGTAGCATTTCAACTCTCTGCAATCAATCAGCCAGCCTTGTAGCATGTTTAATACGAGTATGGTATTTTCAGTTCACAGCNTCTTCTGGGGCAGCTGCTGGGCCCAGAGAGCTCTTTATTAGGCTTTCTGTGGGGACATGAATGTCCCATCATCCTGGCTGGAATGACATACTTCTCATCTGGCTACTCAGAACACTGCAGCAGGAGCACCAAAGTTCAAGGTCTACCTGGGCAACTTAGTGAGACTCTGTCTCCAAGTAAAATTCAAAGGGGGCTGGAAGTGTAGCTTGGTGGTAAAGCATTTGTCTGGTAGGCCTGAAGCCCCATGTTCAATCCTTAGTCCTAGAAAAAGAAAATTTAACAAATTAAAATAAGTTCTCCATAAGCCAGCGTCAGCCCCCTGTGATTCCCAAGCACAGGAAATGAAGCAGGTGCAACTGATGTCCTAATTTTTTTTATTTTATTTGAATTCTTTTAAGTTGCCATACGTAGCCAGTGAGCAATGTGTACTATAGAGTGTGAGTCTATTGAGTACAACATGTTCACTTCTACTGTATGTTCTGTGTGTGTGTGTGTGTGTGTGTGTGTGTGTGTGTGTGTGTGTGTGGACTGGGGCGTGACACCCACGTGTTTTCCTCAACCATTCTCCACCCTAGTTTTTAAGACGGAGTTCCTCACTAAACCTGGAACTCACAGATCAAGCTCTACTGGCTGGCCAGCAAGGCTCCAGGAATCAGCCAGTCTCTGTCTGCCTTCCCAGAGCTGGAGTTACAGCTGTGCACCACAGCACCTGGATTTTTTAACATGGTTCTGGGGATTGGACTCAGGTCCTCATGCTTGTGTGGCAAGCACTTTGCCCATCTACCCGTCTCCCCAGCCCCGCAGTTCTGCAATATGGAGAGGGGGAATTCAGGCATAAATCTTCCCAGCATACAGGAAAAAGAGAATGCCCCTTCTGAAATTGTGTCCATAAGAAGAGAAAGACGTATGCTGATTTGCCTCACTGGAGCTAAAGACAGAGTGGCCTGGGCAGGAGTTGAGTGACAATGCCTGGTCACGTGCAAACACTCCTCCCAGCCAGAAGTCCCACAGTTCCCTGGACTTCTGGTTTCTTTTGTATGGATGACTTCAAGTATCACATTCCTGTGACATTAGCACTTCCCGGTTCCATAAATACAGAAATATAGAAACAAACTTTTGGGATACCCAAACCAAACAGAGCAAAGCACGAGGTTATGTTTTCAGTAACCCGGCCTTCTGAAACCCCTGGAGGGCTCATTCCAATGTGGGGGCGGGGGCTGGACTTAAACTGGAGCATGATCTGAGTAAGGCTGAATTCATGAGCTAAAGTGAAGCCATCCAGCCACCAGGAGCTGCCCTGGGCTANGTCTAGCAGGTTCCACTCTTCTGTTCCCTTCGCTAACCCTAACCATGAGGGTGGCTACTGGAGAGAGCTGCCTTCCCTTGCCTGAGTCTGGCCCCATTCCAGCGCTCACTCCTCCAGTGGCTGTGTGACCTCCAGAAAGTTAGTTAACATCTCTGACCACGTATCCTTCACATGCTAATGAGGCCACTCATAATTCCAAGGTTGTTTAAGAAGCAAATGGATGCTTATAAAAATGTCTGGTNCTGTCTGGCTTTGCTGACTCCCCATGGGAGCCCTTACCCTTTTGGAGGAGGNGATGGGGAGCGGAGAGGCTGGGGAAGAGCAGGAGGAGGAATAAGAGGAGGATCTGTGGTTGGTATATAAAATGAATAAAAAAAAATTCTTNAAAAAAATGTCTGGTACTATGGAAGCCCAAGATTAAGGCTGCAACCNTTCCTACCTGAGTGGCCAGTCCCTCTACCCAGAGCCAGGATGCCGACCAGGCCCAAGCTNNTGCCAAGGGCCATGTCTGGGTCCATGGTCCAGCTACAGCTGGGGTCTGTGTGGATGTCTATGGCCTGTGACACCTCTAGAGGCTTAGAAACCATGTGAGATGAAATCAGAGGGCCATGCTGAGCCAGCCACGCCCTTTNCTGGCCCTGGGNAAGNTGNCCTTGCCTCTCNCTGGANACTACAGCAAGANAGCTGGCCCCTGCACNCTGGAGAGGTGGCCCTCATCCCTCACCACAGGCCAGGGTGAACCGACCAGGAGGGCAAGCATGTAGGGAAGCTGACTNCACCCCTTTGCCCNAGTTGGGTGGCCCCAGGGGTCCAGACTGACCAACTTGGCTACCATCCAGGCCCACAGCCGGGCCTTGGGTTGGCCCACCCTAGCATCTACCCCATCTAGGACCTGCTGGAGCTTGTGAAGGGACTGGTCCTGTGGAACGATACTTGCAAGATCTCCAAGACTGGCAGCCACAGGATATCATCCCAGAGGAGTTCTGGTGAGGATCCAGTGATGATGGTGTACCAGAAACCAGAGGCCTTGAACCAGACCAGTGACTCACTGCAGTGAGCATTTGCCAGTATAGCTGATGGGACAAAGGGGTGTACTGTATGGCANACCAAAGCCTCCAATGCCACCGGGATGAATGAAGAGGTGTTGGAGAGGCAGGAAAGAAGAAGCAAAGAGACTTTTCTGTTGTTGTCGTGGCTTTTGTTTTGTTTTGGGTTTTTGTTTTGTTTTGGTTTTAGATTTTGCTATTGCTTTTGTTCACTTGCTTGCTTTAATTTGTTTCCTTATATGGGTGGGCGTGGCAGGGATGAGGGGAGGATATGGGGAGACTGAGAGGTGAACAGAATTGGGGTGCATGATGTGAAACTCCCAAAGAGCCAATAAAGAAGTTAAAAAAAAAAAGAAATCTCAAAAAAAAAAATGTCTGGTGCTGACTCATTTATTAAGCCAGCTAAGCCACTGTTACTAGTGACCTACAAGATGAGTTCAAGGGACTGACCACAGACCATCTTCTGCTGCCTACTCACCTTAAGTGACCTTCGGTCTAATTACTTGTGTTCTCTGAATGGCAGTTTATGTTTATTGTGAACTGAGAATACAGAAATCATCTTCAGAGCGTGAGGATGAAAGGAGGTCTTCTGTAACACTGGGAAGGAAGCAGGAGGCTGTTTGCTATGGAAAGAGGTGGGATCTGAGTTCCGGCAGACCACATGGGCACCACAGCCCACAGTACTGTAACTACCCTGGCAGGAATGAAGATATCTAAAGAGACAGCTGTGTTCCTCCCTTAATCAGAAGATTAAGACAATGGACCTTGAAGAATTGAAGTTTCCCAGGATTCTCCTGCTGGAAAAAGGAAAGACTGGAGCCCGGTAAAGAGGGGAGCTTGGTCCTGGGAAGAGATTTCACACATGACTGTCACATTGCCTTGCAGGGAAGATTNATGTGATGGGTCAGTGATGGGCAGGACCACACCTTTACCAGGACCATTTAGCTATGCATACCTTTTGNCCTTTATTTAAACTTAAACCTTATGGCAAGACCCCAGAGATAGAGTTGGGAGGTCTCTGTACCTCTTCGTTCTCTTTCCAACATACCCACATTGAAGTTCATAGTTTCTTTATCCATTCATCTGTTGGTGGATGGCTAGTCTGGTTCCATTTCTTAGCTATTGCAAATAGCAGAGCGATAAATATGGGTATACAATGGTCAGGGGTGTGTCTCAGTTGGTATAATGCTTGCCTAGCATGCAGGAAGCCCTGGGTTCGGTCCCCAGCACCACATAAAGCAGGTGCAGTGGTGCATGCTGGTAATACCAGATGTTGGGAGTGAAAGCAAGAGCATTAGGAATTAAAGGATGACCTCCACTACATAAAGAATTGTAGGCTAGCCTGAGATACAAGAGCCCCTGTCTCAAATAAACAAACAGATAATATTGACAATAATAGCATTAAAACAAAAATGGACGTTCAACCATCTCTGTGGTATGGCTTAGAGGAGAAAACCATTCACTGGGTCCCTGTGGTCTAATCTGCTTCCATTAGTCATATGTGGGGGTTACTGCTTGGGGCGCTCTTGCCTTCATTCTTGGGGATGGCTTCCAGAGTATGCAGTAATCATCCAATCAGAGATTCGATGTTGTAGCTACCCAAGGAAAGCTGCTTCATCCCCTCTTAGTGTTTTCGCACTCTAGGTGCCTTCTCTTTGACCCTTTGAGATCTCACTCTGTTCTTCTCCACCTTCCCTCCTGCCTCACAGGCTGACAGTGTGGGACCTGTCAATGAATCCTCAACTCTTGGTTTCCCGTTGGGTTGGGATTTTCTGGGGAAGAGACTTAACAAAAGGTGAAAACGTAAGAGTCCATTCAGAATATGTACTGGCAATGGCTCTCTTCTGAGAGTCCCTGTAGACTGTTAGTGTCGCTGACATGTCACTGCTCCACTCCGGATGGTCTCCTCAGCAGAATCCAGTGGTTCCAGACACCACTTCCAGCCTTCTCAGCCCTGGCCTTGGACCCTCTTCCACAGCTGTTAACTGGGGTCAGAGCCAGGTCCCACTTGCTTCCCTTATTTTTATAGGGCCTTTGTAAATAAATCTTCTTAAAGGCTGGTGAAGTGGCTCAGCTGTTAAAGGCTCTTTTTGTAAGCCTAGTTACCTGAGTTGTTCTCTGATACCCAAGTGCAGATGGCAAGAGAGAACAGACTCCAGAAGCTGTCCTCTGACCCTCAGCTGCATGCCATCTCTCTCTCTCTCTCTCTCTCTCTCTCTCTCTCTCTCTCACACACACACACACACACACACACACACACACACTGATAAACAATAATTTAAGAATTTTAAAAGTTACCCTTGAAATTTCCTAATGTCAGACATCTACCTGCTCCTTGCTTTCCTGAATGATGCATGTCATTTTGGTTTTAGTGTTTAATCTGTTCTGTGTAGATTTTAAGTGGTGGATATATCAGTTCAGGATAGAAAGAAAAGACATCAATGGCAGAGAAGGCAAAAACCTGATGACATCACCACTACCCAGAATCCAGCAGAGCCTGGGATCTTTCAACACGCATGACAAAAGCATAGTGAAGACACACAGAAAGGTTCATTCTCATATCATGGCTCTTCTACTCTCTGGAGAGAACCAGCCAAGTCCACCAAACAGTGGCAAATGGGCCATTCATATCTACTACATTATCATGAAGACTTGGATCATCATTTTACAACTTCAAGGTGCCTTGAGAACCCCACCTTATGTACTGAGTGTGAAAAGCAAGCATATGCTGTAAATTTATTAGCCAAGGCCTTCAGAGGGTTAAGTGGACAAGCTCTATGCCCTGCAGAGGGTTCAGCTGGACTAGCTCCATACCCAGCCAGTAGTTTCCAGAGGAGGGTGTTTTAAGGAGCAAGACATCCCCAGGGATAAAAAACACTTAAGACATGTTATTATATTAATACAGACTCATTTCCAACTCAGATTTCCTGTAAAATACATTAAAAATGCATGGACACCAGATTGTTAACTCCTATCTATTATATATAAGCATATATATTTGTATCATACATATATATGCATATTGTATTAACTATTCCCCTTATTGCTGTGGCCAAATGCCTGACAAAAGGAACTTAAGAAGGATGGGCTTATTTCAGCTCACAGTTTGAGAACACACTCCACTGTGATGGGGAAGGCATGGGGCAAGCACTTGAGTGACCAGCCACACTGACCAGTCAGGAAGCAGAGCTGAGCGCTTGTGTTCAGCCCCTCTCCTCCCGTTTTCCTTGTGATTCAGTCCCAGGCCCCTAGCCTATGGTGTCAGGCCACCCACATTCAGGGCGTTTCTTCTCTGGAAATGTTCTCATCAACAGCACCCCAGCTGTATGTCCTCTAGGTAATTCCAAATCTAATCAAGTTGACATTGGAGATTGACCATGATCGATGTGTGTGTGTGTGTGTGTGTGTGTGTGTTGATGTGTGTGTTGATATGTGTTTGTTGTGTGTGTGGATGTTAATGTGGATGTGCGGATGTAGATATGTGTGTGTGTTGATATGTGATTGGATGTGTGTGTGTGAATGTGTGTGTGCTTGGATGTGTGTGTGTGTTGATATGTGATTGTATGTGTGTGTGGATGTGTGTGTGTGTGTGTATGTGTGTGTGTGTGTATGTGTGTCATGCACATATAAATCTCCTCTCTTAAACCTATTCTCACTGTCCCCGCCTTGCTCTCTCCTGGGCATGTGCCTTTCTTTCTGCCTGGCTTAGCAGTAACATTTCTAGGTACTGTGGCAGTCTTTCAGAGTGTGAGGACAGAGCTGGACAGTGAAGAGAAAACAGCCCATCAAGGCACATGTCCCTTGGTCATTCACTTACAAAAAAGTAAGAAAAGCTATTTAAGTTTGCTCTCTGATGGCAGAACTAAAGACAATGCCAGAATATTGAAATTCAGGCAAAATAAGGAAGTNTAGGTTCACTGCAGCTTTGGCTTTTTATCATTCAAGTCTCCATGGAGTGATTTTTATANCTTTGAAGTTTTCCTTTTTGTCACTTGAGAATGTGAAAGGCCAACATTTTCTGTGTTGATATAACTCTTCACTTGGAGAAAATAAAGTTTAAAAGGACAGATTTCTCTGCAAAATAATTGGTATTTAAAAATCCAAAATCTTCCANGAGAGTGGGATGGAAAGAAGAGAAGGGGAAGAGGCCGGAGAGTGAATCTGATCCAAATACATTACACACATGCTGGGCTGGAGAGGTGGCTCAGGGCTAAGGGTACACACAGCCTTGCAGAGAACCTGAGTTTCCTGCAGCCATGCAGCATGGCTCACAACTGCTTGTAACTCCATCTCCAGGGGAATCAAATACCCCTGGCCCCCACAAGAACCTGCAGTCATGTGCACATACCCCCCCACGTATACACACAGAGACAGATAATCACACTCATACACATAATTAAAACTAATTTTAAAAATATATTATATACCTGTGTGAAAATGTCACCATAAACCCATTATTATGTATAGTCAATATATCCAAATTAAAATTAAAATAAAAAAATCCATGATTTTAGATGAACCTACACCCTGTCAAGTGAGAACGAATTTCCAGGAGTCGCAGGGTAGGTCATCTTTCCTTCCTGATGATTTGGGAGGCACAGCAATGCCTGACAGCAGTAAAGGCACCGACTCTTTTTGATTAAGCTGCAGAAAATGATGACTTGAGAAAAAATCAAAACAAACAAGGGAAACTCTCTGGAAGGTGCTGGAAGCTACTTAGAGGAGGGACTGGAGGTGCTTATAGAAAGAAGGGTGGAGATGGAGGTGTTTGGAGAGGCCCAAGCAATGCCTCTCAGAAAAAACAATCTGGAAACTGCTGGGATGACTCAGTTTCAAGGCAAGCATGTGGACTTGAGTTCAACCCACAAAGCCTGTGAAAATCTTGGTATATGTCATGTGCTTGCAATCCCACAGCTGGGAAGGTAGGGACAGGGAGATCCCTGGGGTTCTAGCCAGCCTAGCCTGTGAACCAGCCCAAGCTAGTGAGAAATCCTGTCTCAAAAAATAATGGGAGCAGTGTATGAGGAATAACACCCAAGATCATCATCAGACCTCCACACTCATGTACACACATGTATATCTACATACAGAGAGAGACAGACAGACAGACACATACACACACAGAAACCAACAGACAGGGATAGACACATACACACAGATAGACAAACAGGCACAGACAGACAGACAGACAGACAGACAGACAGAAAGACAGACAGACAGACACACAGAGAGAGAGAGAGAGAGAGAGAGAGAGAGAGAGAGAGAGAGAGAGAGAGAGAATGGCAGTCTTACAAACTGCCATCTACAGGATATCCTCCAATCAAGATGGGTCACCTGACCTTAGCTTTCATTCAAGCTCCTAGCCAGGGTGCCAGAGTATTCTTAGAGCCAGACCAAGACACATGCTCAAAGCTTGGCCTTCAGGGACAGAAAGAGAGAACGGTCTACCATCTTCCACTGGCTTTCTACAGTGTGGAGAAAATTGATATACTACAGCCCACGTAACAGAGGACCTTCCCTCCTACACAGGGTGACTGGGTGCTGACCAGCCCTAAAACCTAAAAACAAACTAAATCAAGTATCCGCTCTGCTTCCTGAGTCTGGGTTCACTGCTCCTACGTGGTTAAGGAGGCCTGTGGTGATTGTTCTTAAACCCAGGTGAGAATATTCTCCATCCCATAACACTCAGAGCTAGAACTGAAGTCTTAGAAGATCTCCAATCTAGGTGGGTGTCAGTGCTGGAAAGGAGGGAGCTGAAGCAGAGAGAACATGGCCAGTCTGTGACTGTGTAGCTTACCACCGTCAAAATCAGCTCACTTCTCTGTGTCCGCATTTCCTCCTCTGTGAGACGCCGCTGATGAGTGTTTATCCCCTCTTAGATCACTGTGGAGATTAAATGTGATGTGGAGAAAGAACTGGGTACTGCTGTTGGCAAAGTCTAGGCTCATCACTGTACGCTTGTCAACCTGAGTCGCTGTGGTAGGGCAATCATGGAGCTCAAAAAATGTCCTTGTTCACATGACCGTTTCCCTGGATTTTTTGGTTAAAAATACTTGAGTGGAGGATTAAAGACACAACTCGGTGGTGAAGTACTTGCTTAATGTGCACAAGATCCGGGTTCAGTCCCCAGAACTGCAAGGAAAGAAATGCCTGAGTCATCACTATGAATGAGCAGTCACTGACCTCACCCACTAGCTCCTAAACAGGCTCATCTCCCATGTTTGATACCCAAATCCCTCCCATCAGGACGCCTGGATGGGACCTTCCTGGAACATACAGGGTAGTGGGACCCCATGTTCCACTCTATTTTACACATTTTGTCTGAATTGATTTGAAACCAACACTGAAAATGCCGTCAGATTGTATAATGTACATGTTTGTACTGGTCCCTCAGTTCTACAAAGGGTCTCCCATTTGGGCAGAGTGTAAGTATTGATCTGCAGCCTGGAAGGACCATCCGAAGATATTTTCATTGCTCTCTGCTACGGGCAAAGTGCTGACATGTGCAGTGAGGAAAACTCAGCATCCTATTGAATGAGATACAGCAGTACCAGGAGAGGGAGAAAAATCAAAAGGTTGCCCAGCAACAGGGGATGGCCAATGAACTCAGGAGGGATGGCCAGAGGCCGTGGAAACCAAGCTATCCCTTTATTACAATACCCTGTGTTTTACCAGTGATTCTAGGGTGACTTCTAGCAGCTCTTCCTGCTGGTAAGTGCTGTCTTGTTTGTGTTTAAAAAAAATAAAAAAAAAAAAAACTGATCGATGGATGTATGTGATACATTCAAGCTGAAAACATCCTGGTAAAATCCATGGCTTTGTGCTGTTAAGAAGAGCTCACTGGGAATGATCACCTGAGCCATGGGGACACAGCAGCAGCAGCAGAGTAGCAGGAGGGGGTTCCTGGGGTGCTGAGCTGCTCAGAGACACAAAGAGTTCTGCTTTACACAGCGGCTTTTCCTTACCTGGCAGTGGGTTCTCTCTTGGAAATCCACTTAGAAAGTCAAACCAAACAAAAACAACAAAAAAGCTGAAGATGTGTGGTGGCATTTGGAGTAACTTTAAGTGCAGCCCCAGAACAGCATTCTGGCATGTCCTTAGTCTGTCCCACAGAGCATGTTCGCATAGAATATTCCTTGGACTTCTTACCATGGGCTCCAGGAAGGCTCAAACACAGTGGCCGAAAAGCTCTATGGAGACTTAGCAGCATGGTTTACAGTTCTTAACCTGGGGCATACATCTTTGTATTTGCGGTGTTATCAAGCCATTTCTCCTCACCATCCTGTGGCATGAGAGAGTGTCCCTGTGTCCTTGAAGCAATCCTAAAGGGGATTGGCCTCATTTTCCAGGAGCACCTGATCACAGAGCCTGACATTATACATTCCTGTCCTAACATGACTGCCTGACCTTTATGTGTCCTCCAGTTACACCCCTGTGTTTCCACTGAAGGAGGAGGCATTGCTGGCCCTTCACCATACCTAGCTTCATATGCAGGAAATCACAGAATTTACTCAGATGCTGTGTTCTTTATTTGCTTCTTGTTGTTTTGCTCTTTGTTTATCTGTTTGTTTTTGATAGGGTCTCATGTAGCTCAGGCTAGCTCCAAGCTTGCTGTATAGTTAAGGATGGCCTTGTACACCTGATCCTGCCTGTCTCTAGAAAAGACGCCCTCCTCAGGCATCTATTTCTGAAGGCTGACCACAGCCTATCTTCTGTCATCCTTTTCTCCCCAATCTACATGAGTTTATTACAAAGTTGCCATGGCTATCTACAATACAGACCAACAAAGCCTCATCGCTGGGAAACAGGACTTTTCCCCTCTAAAATAATACATCTTAGAAGAGGACAAACAAATCAATTCAAGATGAGCACCCCACAGGGTAAGACCTGGATGTTATGCCATCCCTGGGCACCTGTTCTGCTCTAAGTTCTGTGGGGCCAAGAGTTTCCAGTGTTCTAAGTACAAGAAACACAACTACAGACAAAGGTTAAAGGGCACACCTTTCCTAAACACCAGGCAGGCTCTTGGAATGCCGCAGAGCTTGAGAAGTGCCTCTGCTTGAGCAAGGCAAGACAGAGTTAAAACCAGCTCTGGTCTTGCTTAGGGCTCAAGGATTAAACACTCTGCCTTCGTTTCTAGGGACCCCTGGAATATTAACGCCTCCTTCTCACTTCCTTGAAGAATGAACCCCANACTAAAAAGACCCGCATTCATCACTGAGGATTGTCCCCGAATCCAGTGTTTATTAATACATTTTCCTCTTCAGTTCAGAATCTTTTTAATCTTGTAAATCAGTAACTAACCAAAGTGATTGCTGCTGATTTGAAATCCTTCGTGTTGTTTTTAATGGGTTTTCCAGAGCCGGTGTCTGATGAGCACACGTGTAATAAAAACACATCCTCCTATCATTTTTTCCCCTTAAACACATTTTCCTTGTACGATTTGGCAAAAAGACAGATACTCATAGAGTAAGTTCTTTCACTGTTTATATCCCTCCTGGCCCAGCTCCAGCGAGCATTTAGCAGAGTATTAATCTGTCCGAAGTGAGCTCTGCAGGCCTCTGAGTTTCCCTAGTGGACCTGAAAATTCAACCGAATGCTTACAGCCCTAGCTGAGCCAGAATGTATATTTTCAACGTAAAGAGAATTCAAGGATCCTTATGACTTCCTTCGACTTCCCAGTGAAGCTGAGGTTTCTTGCAGAATTTAACAGCCCTTGGTAGGCATGCAGGGAGCCACTTGCCCTCTGACACTCAGGGGTAAATTCTCTTTTCCTCATATTGCATCTTCGCCACACCCATCAGAATCACCCATGTATTTGTAAGACGAACAAGGAAATGAAAATGGCCTGGTATGATCAGTTATCGCTTCCTGGGTAATGACTTCTAATGGAGGTGACAGGGACAATCTAAGACTCCGATTTCATAAGCTTAGTAGCTTAGGAAAAAAAAAAAGAAAAAGAAAAAACAAAATGAAAGATGACAGGTTTTGGATACTTATTAACAAGAAAATTTAAAATAAAATCATTTTATCTTAATCAGATTTGATAAAAGTCTAGGAAATACCATATGCTGTGTCTTGAATGTGAAATGTCCCCCGTAGGCTCATGTGTTCGAATGTTTGGTCCCCACCTAGAGACACTGTTTTAGAAGGTTGTGGAAGCTCTAGGAGAGGGGTCCTGATTAGAAGAAGTGAGTCATGAGGGGAAGGCCTTGAGGTTTTATCCTCCAGCACTACTTCCTGTCTGCTCTTGGCCTCCTGACCACAAACATCATCCAACTCAGTGACTTCACATCTTGGTGAGTTCAAAGCCAGAATAAACACAACCAAGACATAGAAGTGTGGAGAAAGATTTCTTACCTGCAGAGGCAAGGAGAACTCCGAGTCGTTTCCAGAGCAGTGCCCCAAACAAAGCAAGCATAGAAGTTTTATCCAGAACGCTTACACATAGTCACATAGGGATGGGCCCATTCCTAAGCAGGCTCAGTTTAGGAGCACATGCCTGAGCATGCTCAGTTTGAACTATAAAATTTTAGCTAAAATAAAAAAAAAGGTTATTTTGAAGGTATATTATCAAAGGAGGCTGTATGTGAAAGATGTTTGCCTTGCTTAGTCACCAATGTGAGCACAAAATGGCCAGCTACCTCAAACCCTGCCTCCATGCTTTCCTTGCCATGATGGGATGCATCTTTAAACTGCAAGCCAAAAGAACTCCTTCTGTCTCTTGCCAGCTATTTGATCACAACAAGAAAAGTGGCTTAGACACCAGATGTTTAAAGTAATCNATGGCTTTTCTCACCGTACATTTTCTCATCATAGGCATGCTGCACCTTTAGTTCTTCCAAGGAGAAGGCTTCTTCCTACCTTTCTTGTTCTTGTGTCATAAGCTAACTGTGTGAGGTGCCAGGACTCAGTCACACAAAGGAAGAGATGCTGGTCTCACAGGCATGGGGGTGGAGCAATTGCTTCAGGGAGTTTGAAGTCAACACTGTTGCCTTCCAAGCACTCTTGCCGCACAACTTGAATGTGCCCTGCTCAGGCAGACATAATTCTAAAAGGGATAGCTACCCTTTGACAGCCTTGACATATCAGCAAAATAAACCTATGAACATAAGCATTTTAAAATTAGGTTTGTGTGCCTGTGAGCACGCCCATGCTTGTGTGTGTGTGTAAGGCAAAGTTATGCAGTGAAAACCTGGTTTGCTTCACAAATTGTCTCTGAACAAACATCTGAGGATGGCATTTTCTTGGAGGGACATGTTGCATGCAAGAAAGGCCCGCATGCTTATGTTTGCCTCCTCCCCTTTGGCTTCGTTTTATTCTTGGAAACCACAGGCATTTATCCGCTATGGTCTGGAAGGAAGCCTCAGGTTCAGCCCCTGTCTCCCCTCATTGCCTCTTCCTGAAGCACAGAAGCATTTGCACCGAGCACACCAGGTGCTACTTTCATATTCTAAGACATACTTGAATACTTTAACACAAATGCTAAATCAAAACAAGGCAAACTCCTGATCATTGCTGGGTATCTAGACCCAGACCCAACTTCTGATTGCTCAGGAGTTGTTCTCACAGACCCTGAGATGGGCAAATCCATGCTAGTGTTACATGACCTTTTAGCTATTGGTTGGTGTTCATTACATCATCATTTCCTCTGGCTTGTTAGATAATGACATATCCAAACACCNAGTTCTTGTAGTTATCACTTTGCTGGTGTGAACTCCTGGACCGAGCCCAGTTTTAGGCTAAATTGCACAACAACTATTCCTCTTTTGCATTTCCTTTTCTCTTTCCTTTTTCTGCTATCTGGAAGTCAATTCACTAAAGAGAAATGGTAAAGCTCTTTGTGTGTGGGTATAGGTTCACTGGCGATATTAACATAGCTGAGGGATGGAGGCCCTGGCACTCCACAGACCTCTGTCAGCGTCAGCTCTTCTATCTGTGTGCTGCATGCTCAGAGGTCACTGTCCGGTGTACCCTGTGTTAGCTGTATGGGTTTTTCCTTACGTCCTTTTCTGACGTAAGATGCTACTGTTCTCATTACACTCTGAGTTTAGACATCCTGAGCAAAAGAAGCTTCATTTTCCTAAACTCCAGAAGCTAAAGAAACAAACTTCTTCGAGTCACCTTGACTCACCCAAGCTTGACTCACTCACAAAAGCTAATGAGCGTGCCTGATTACCACAAAAAGAAGCAATAGAAACTAGCAAATATCATTCAAATATATTGATGACTGAGAGTCTTCCCTTTTTCCCTCAGGGCTGACCAGTTTTTCTTCTCCAGTAGCAATTCAACTGAATAAAATTATGTTTACCTGTTGAAAAGTATAGTGCAAAAGTGATTTGATCTACAAGATCCTTGGGAGATACCTTTCCAATGCCAGGTGCAGCTTTCTGTCCAAGATGAATCTAAGTGGCATTCCTGGAATTTCCTGAAAGAACAGATGCATGCTTGGAATGGTATGTCGGCAAAAGCGGCATGAGGTTCCCAAAAGAAATCAGAAAGTGATTTTTCTATCATGGGGGAGGTAATTGTGCATAGATGTATTAAAACTCTGTATTTCAGTTCGGAAAGGAAATTGGGCAAAGATGTCAGCAGATGGAGTAGACCCTGGGCAGAAAAAGTATAAGTGCTCTGGTCTCACAGTCAGTCACAGCATTCAAATACTAGGAGCTAATGTGATTCCACTGCATTATAGAAGTGTCCCTAAAGTTGGAAATTAAGAGGACGAAATGAAAGTAGCTATTTAAGTGTTAATGTATATGGTGGCTAATATTGTCAACTGGACATCTAAAATCACATGGAAGACTTCCCTCTGGGCGTGTCTGTGACGAATTTCTAGAGAAGTTTGACTGGAGTAGGAAGATCCATCCTGAAGGTTTGTGGATTGGGTCCTGGACCGAGTAAAACAAGGGAGGAAGCAGAGCACTAGCATTCATCCCCTCTGCCTCCTGTCTGTATATACAACACAACCAGCTGACACACACACACACATGTGCATGCACACACACACACATGCACGCACACACACACGCATGCACACACACTCACACATGCACGCACACACACACAGGCATGCACACATACACACACATGCACATGCACACACATGCACGCACACACACAGGCATGCATTCACACACACACACACACACACACACACATACACACACACATGTGTGTGCGCACACATGCTCCAGCCACCAGGCTTCTCTGCTAAGGTGGACTGTATCCTCAGACTTTGAGCCTACACAAACCGTTTCTTTCTCAGGTTGCTTTCGTCAGGNATTTTGTCACAGTGATGAGAAAAGTGACTAAGACAACCTGTAGCTCTTGCCTTGCAAATGTGTCTGTGGCTCTGGTGGCAGCGAGAGAGAGGCAGAAGCCTGGACAGACCCCTCAGTTCATGTGCACCTGCTGCTTGGAGCTCCACAATCTCCTTCTCTCTTCAATACATCCTCCAGCCTTCAAAGGAGTTGACATTCTCTGGGTCCCAAGGATTCTAACAGAGACAGGGTGTCTGTAACAAGCCTGCCCAAAAGAGTCTTCTATTAAAAGAATCTAAGAGTGTTTTACCTTTTTGTTTGTTTGTTTTTGCTTTGTTTTTGTTTTTCAAGATAGGGTTTCTCTGTGTAGCTCTGACTGTCCTGGAACTCACTCAATAGCCCAGGTTGGCCTCAAACTCACAGAAATCCGCCTGCCTCTGCCTCCCAAGTGCTGGGATTAAAGGCGTGCGCCACCACCGCCCG
>LZPO01117051.1:167011-181785 GCA_001675575.1 Neotoma lepida
GAGGAGGAGGAGGAGACATGTTAAAAGGAGTGGGAAATGCTTTCCAAAGAGGAGGATTAGATCTTGCAGAATGTACACATTTGGGAGTCGTTTGGTGAAATGGGAGCCAGAGGCAGCAGGGATCCATACCAACATTCAGAAGAAGGCAACAACAGCAGAGGAAGATGGTCAAACATTTGGTTTAAGTTTAAGGCAAGGCAATAACTTTCAGGGACTCTGNCACGGGAGTTTGGGGTTTTTATTGTTTGGGCCTAGGGTTTCACCAAGCAGCCCTCCAGGTGGAGACCACTGTGACTCATCTCAGAACACTGACAGTTTTATATAGAATAAGACTTTTTCAAAATTTTTTATTGATTCTTTGTGGATTTCACATCATGCATCCTGATCCCATTCATCTCCCCAGCCCTTCATATCCACCCTCTGCCCTTTGTAACCCCTGCACTCCCCCCAAAAAAGTCGTTGTGGAAGCTGTAGTATGACCCAGTGAGTCACAGTCTATCCTTTAGTCCATACATCTTTACTCACAAGTATTCATTGCAATGAGTCTAGCTCAATGCCTCTTGTTTCTCCTACATTATGGATATTGGACCCTCAATGGGGCTCCTCTTGGGTATCAAGTTGTTGCCCAGCTGCATGGAGATCCTGCAGCTTTGGATCTGCAGGACCAGCTCATTCACATACTCCAGGTGTTCATAGATGGGGTTGACGTTGAGGTGGGCCAACTCATAGCCCTGGTTCTTGGCCTGGGTGGTAGCTGTGCTCATCAGCCCACCAGCTCTCTCTCATCCTCACCACCCGGGGGAGCTCTCCATCATTGCCCTAGCTAGCTCATGTAGCAAGCTTCAAGAGGCGGGGCCAGTTCTCCTGCTCTCACACCATACCCTAGGATCAGCACACTTANATGCATGCATCCACAACTAGGGCCTGCTCTACTGTGTTGCCCAGGCAAGGTGTGGGGCCCACTCTCCCAAGTGCTGCANCTGGTGCTGGGCAGGGCCAGCTCTCCCACTCCCATGACCCCAGGGCCAACTGTCCCGCCTGCCTCAGATGGCAGTGAGGGATGGCATCTTTCCCTAGCTCACACCATCACCTGGCAGGCAAGAGGGGGGCAAGGTCAGCTCTCCTGCTGTCATGCCCTCAGGACCAAGCTTGCCTGTGCCCACACAACATGGTCAGCTCTACTGTGTTGCCCAGGTGAGATACAGAGCCTGCTCTCCTTAGTGTTGCAGTCAGTGAGGGACAGGGCCACCTCTTCCACTTACCACAGGTGGCAAGGCAGGGGGAAGGGCATCTCTCCCTTGCCCACACCACCACATGGCAGATGAGGGGCAGGACCAGCTCTCCCACGCTCACATTCTTAGGGCCAGCTCACCACACCCCCATCAACAAGGTCAGCTCTAGTGTTCTACAAGCCTGGGTTTTTAATTTTTAAAAATTGTGTGTGTGTGTGTGTGTGTGTGTATGTGTATGTGTGTGAATAGTTATGTGCACATGAGTGTAGTATACATGGAGGTCAGAATAGGGGATTAGATCCCCGAGAACTAGAGTTATAGGCAATTATTAGCTGCCTGACATGGGTGTTGGGATCTGAACTCTGGTTTTCTGCTAGAGCAATGCGTACTCATAAATGCTCCAAGCCCATGAAAAAAGATTTAATGACTAAAGACTAGATACAATTTAAATGCAATAGACTTTGAAGGGTGGGTGTCCCCTGTATCAGTCACTGGGTGGCTGAACTCTACCTGCAACATGGTATGACTCGGTACTTTAGACAAGTCTTGGTCTGCTGCCGGCTATGGTTCCTGAGATCTAGTTTCTATATGCTAGCGGAACAGACCGAAGCCTGGATGAGTCAGTCATAGCCCAACTCTATAGGCAAACTTAAAAGCAATATGCAAGAAAAGCTGTGAGAAATGACTTAGGCTTCGGTTTCTTCTGGAAAGAGACAGACCAAACATTTCATTTGCCGTGATGATAGATAGTTCTAGGCATCTGTACTAGAAGTAGATAGGGCATGCGTGACTAGGGAGACTGACTCTCCAGAGCCTCACTGGCCCTCTCCTGCCAGCTTCAAGATTATCTCAGTGCTTTCAGCCGGGAAAGGAGTTTGGGGATTTTATTAACTTTGCTCTAATGAAAACATACAGTTATATTTCACACCAGGAAAATTACTAGTTCTGAGTCCCTGTTTTCATTCATGAACCAAGTTAGTACACATCACAAGTCCAACAAATTAAAAGAGGCTCTTTGACCATACTTGCTCCCATCACATTTTACTCTTTAAAACCTTCCAAGCACATTCTTCCCAGGAGTGTCCAACCTTTGGATCCTGTGTCATGATATTGGGGCCCNCAAATATTTTGGAGTACATTTGTAGGCATCCTGTAACACACGTGCCCTACAGGTACTAGTTGGGCACCCCTGAAAGTCCTTCCAGTAACCTTTCTGGCCCCAAAGATTTGGAGGCAGGAAGGTAATTTTGACTGTGGTAGCTGTATGTGGCCAGTTACAGCTTATGTAATTAAAACCTGAGGCTGATATAAACTACTGTTTGCTATATGGAAAGCACTTAAAGATTGAATCTCTCTCTCTCTCTCTCTCTCTCTCTCTCTGTGTGTGTGTGTGTGTGTGTGTGTGTGTGTGTGTGTGTGTGTGTATAAATTTCTACAGAGGCCATTGGTCATTGTTGAGTATCTTCCTTGATTACTCTCTGACTCATATTTTAAAATAGAGTTTCCTACTGACCCAGAGCTCACCTATTCAGCCACACTGGCTAACCACTGAGCCACTTGCCTCTACCCAGCACCAGGCTCACAGAAGGCACTTTCCTGATCAAGCCATTCCCCTGTCCCTGGTTAAGAGCTTGCACAACTCTTTATCTTACCTTCTTTTGGAGCCAGAAGCAGAGTGGAGAAACAGCTCCGGGAGGTTTTGCTCTCCCGGTATTTGCAACCTGGCAGGAAGGTATTTGCTAAAGGAATCAGATAAGCTCCATGAGTTCCCAGTGGACTGTGAAATACTTATCCAAACCAATTTCTTGTTTATCATCAAAAGATTCATTTATTTATAGTCTGAGGTTTCACTCTGAATGTCTCTACTCAACAAAGACATGTAGCAATAGCTTTGGTTGAAGCCTTGGTGAACATGGTAGGCATCTAAGCAGAACTACGAATAACAATTCTTCATCAACCAGGTCATCTAGAGAACATGGCCTCAGAACTAGTCATTTTCCAGGTTGGGAAATGTATCTGTTTACTTCTACTGAGTTTAATAGTCAAGCTAATAGACTCCTGTTACTCCTCTACTAGCCCAAAGCACAAAGAGATAAACCAGGAAATGGCAGCAGAGAGTGAATGAGGATTTGAAGAGAGGTCATGGTCTCCCTAGCCATTCATGCTGTACATGCTGGTTTAGTGTGTCAACTTGACACAAGCTGGAGTCATCAGAGGAAGGAGCCTCAGTAGAGGAAATGCCTCCCTGAGATCCAGTTGTAAGGCATTTTCTCAATTAGTGATCAGTGGGGNAGGGCCCAGGCCACTGTGGGTGATACCATGCCTGGGCTGGTGGTCCTGGGTTCTAAAAGAAAGCAGGCTGAGCAAGTCAGGGGAAGCAAGCCAGTAGGCAGCACCTGTCCATGACCCCTGGTTCAGCTCCTGCCTCCAGGATTCTGCCCTGCTTGAGTTCTTGTCCTGGCTTCCTTCAGTGATGAACAGTGATATGGAAATGTACTTGCCTTTCGGTCACAGTGTTTTGTTGCAGCAATAGGAACCCTGACTGAGACACATGCCTTGCCTCCTCCTGGCAGTTTAGATCCCCAGAGTCCATGGAGGAGCTGGGTGAGCCAGCCCTGGGTAGAGACAGGTGGATTCCTGTAGCTCATTGCCCAACCAGTCTACCTGAATCTGTGAGTTCCTGGTCGGAGAGACACCTTGTCTCAGCACTTTTCCAAAACTGTTCCCATTAGGAGCCTATACTTTAATATTGTTGCTTTGTGAACCAAAGTTTGTCTGGATTGTCCCTGTAAGACTAATTAAAATGGACATACTATGGAGGCACTGTCTAGAGTTTCTTTAATAAAAATGCCTGTCCTGACATTTTCTATAATGTCACTGTGACATCTTGCTTTATTTCCTTAAATATTAAACANACAAGAAGGAAGGCAGGTTTTTAGTGATGAAAAGGCAAGGAACCAGCTCCGTTTCTGTGTCTACGACATAAAATGACCTCTCTATGATGCTATAAAAACATCACTGAATGGAAAAGTCAAGTCCGGTGTTAATAAACCAGGATTGTTAGTGATAGCCAGTACAGAAGAAAACAAACTTTCTAAAGACCAGTGGCTGCCAGATCGCCACGGGCAACAGCGAGCAAGTGCTTCAGAATACAGAGAGCAGTCATTGTGAAATATATGATGTACAATATACCATTGCCGAGGATGGGGTCATTGCTTTATGTTATAGCATAGCTGGAAGAGACTTAAGGGAGCAAAGAACAGGGCTTTCACATTTTAGAAGGTGAGAAAAGCCATTCAAGAGATGTGTTATCAGAGAGCAATATGAGCTATCTGTCCAACTGTCAGCTCAGCATTTATACAAATGCNAGTCTTCTTCCTAGTAGTAACCTCTGCAGANGCATGCAGATCATTCTAAGCCTGAGGTAGCTCCCAGTCCAACAATAAGAAGCCAGCTCACACAGGAAATAACTATACAAAATGGAAACAGAAGCCCAGCTAGGGAATGAGAGAAATTAGAGGAGACTAAGTCAGTCAGAGAGATTCGGGCTTGGGGGAGGAGTGAGGCTGGAGAGTTCATGAAGTTGAAGTGACTCCATATTCCTGTGTGCAGAGAAGAGAGAGGGGAAGAGCAACCATCTCCAACATAAAGTCCTGGTATGCCAAACCAAGCGCACGACACTCTGATCTGTCCTCTTACACAGATGGTGATGGTGGTGCATAGTGGCTGGGCTGTCAGCCATAACCAGAAGAAAAGGCCAGGCACAGTNGTGCACTGGTATCCCAGTGCTGGGGAGGTGTGGACAGCAGATTCCGGAGCTCTATGGCCAACTAGACTAGCTGAATCTGTATCCCCACCCCAGGTTCAGTGAGAGAAGCTGCTTCAAAAAATGAGGCAGAAGAGTGAGGGAGGGAGACATCCAATGTTGACCTCCGGCCTCCACACACATGTACACGCACATACCTCCACACTCACACACACATGTGTATACACATGCAAACACACACATAAAGAAAAAAGTTAAAGTAAATAAATCAAGAAGTATACAAAAGGTCTTATGGTTTTGGAAACACTTGGGGCTTCGTTTAGCCTGGAAGTTCCATGGAGTCCCCTCCTCACTTCCATGAGTCTGTGGGACAGGTGACCACAGAGATGTGCTACTTTATGAGATCATCTCCTATTTGTTGCCTTCACATATATATCTGTTAGAAAGAAGGATTTCTGTGGTGAACACCTTGGGAGAGATGCTGTTGCACAGGTAGGCTTTCTCTAATGGTCTTATCACTGCCTGAGCAAACAACTACAGGCACAGAGCCAGCTGTGTGGAGGGCCACTCCATAGCATGGAAATGCTAGCAACTCCATCCTTCTGATGTGATGTTGCAGCCTAGATGCCTCAAAAGCCTACCTAATGAGCTGCCTCATTCATAGGTGATGGTACACTACTGGGGAAGAATTGACCTGACACTCTGAAACCCCAGACTCCCAGCATCCCTGAGGTCTGATTAGGCAGTTCGTTGTAAGACTCAAATCAAGCTGCAGAACACAGAAAGATCCCATAAATAGTGCTTGAAATTGATTTTAGGGTCAGAGAAACCTGAACCTCTGACCCTGACTTTTAACCCCCTGAGTTTTACTTTCCATCTCTGTTGTTGCTGCAATTGCTCACATTCTGAGCAGAAAGGACAGCTCCACCTCCCATGTACCCAGGCAGAATCCTACAGTGGGACCGTTGCTGGGCAACGGCAGCCAGACCAATTTGTTTGGGGAGAATTTGAGAATGATTAGGCTTGCAGGGTTGGCTTGGGTGTTCCCTCCTTCCTTTCCTATGGTACCTATTCCTGGATGTTGTAAATATTCATCTGAGTTTTGCATATATGAGGGGAAACATATTTAAATGAGTTTGGGAGGACAATTTGCTTGGGTACCTCACTACTATCTTTTATGTTTTACAGGCAGCATGCTGCAGAAGGAGAAGTAGTGCTTCTGTGCCTGTTATTGACACAGATGATATGCTGGCAGCTTGCTTCTGTTACTTAGAACAATGGGAACCAAAGGTGCAGGGTAGCCAATGCATCTAGTAAATTGTTAGTAAATGGGGAGGGTCCAAGTGTCGGGCCAGGTGGGCAGCAGGTGCATTTCCTCATACATATGGCCATAGACAGTCTCCTGGCCTCCCTATCCTGTCAGTGTTCTCAACACTAAAATACACACTTAGCTGATCCCAGGAGAGTTGCCTATGAAAAGGCAGAAGGAAGAAATGCTTTCTTTCCGAAGGAATGTAACTTTTTAAGGACCTGCAGCTCACTGCTATCAGAGGAGTCTGAAATCATGGGTGTCAATATTTCCTCCTCCCCAGAAATAGCAGTATGTGCACGCAGTCCCCGGCACATTTATTTCACAATTCACAAGTGGTAAAGAAACCTATGCTGACATTTTCCCATAAGAACTTGGGGAGCCCTCTTGAAAACGGACTCTTCCAGGTGTTTTCCCATAAGCTTGCAGTGTCCGCTGAAGTCAGCCCTTCTATCTAAAGCATTTTCTGTGTCTCTATAACCACCTTACTGCTTCTAAAAGAGAGCTTCCTGGTGCTGCTCTGTCTTGCTTTAGCTACAACTGTCAGGAGCCCCTGGCACCATAGGGAGGATCAAGGGCCCTCTCTCTAGCCAAGTATACCAGTTGTTTATAGGGCACTGTAAGCTGTGGGTTCCAACTCTTTACCCTCAGGGGGATGTCAATAGACTTAAAATGTGCCTGTGGGCCATCTGACAGTATGGGCTCCAAAGCTGTTGGGCTTTTAGTCCAAATTGCATTCAAGAACATATCCCATCTACAAGATCCATGTCCCCAGTCCCTAATCCCGGGTCCCCAGGCTAATTTTGTAGGCTTCTCTTGCTTATGAGGCAGCATCTGGTGTAGGATTCAGCTAAATTGTTTCTGGCTCCTAGTTTTGCTTGGAAATGTAAGTTAGCTATGTTGCTTCATTTAGGGGAGACTTTACACATCCAGGATTTAAGATGAGGGGGCAGACTCTAGGGGTAATAGTTCAGTTGGTAAAGTGTTTGTCTTATAAGCAGGGGGACCTGAGTTTAATATCCAGAATCCATGTGAAAAACCAGGCATGGTGGCTTCACTTGTAATCCNAGTATGGAGAGATAGAAACAACCAGACCCCTTGAACTCTCTGGCCAGCCACCATTGCCTAGGTGTCAAGTTACAGACCAATCAGAGACCTTGTCTCAAAAAAAAAAAAAAACAAAAGTGGATGAAGCAGGAGGAACACCACCCAAGGTTGTCCTCTGAACTGCACACGAATGTGGACATATATGCACATGTACCTGCACACGCAAGCACACACACACAAAATGGGGTGCTGCCAGAGTAAACAAGGAGAATGAAGACATACGGAAGGAATGCCAAGTTGATCTTATTAGCCCATCACTGTGGGAGTTTGGGCTGGATTATAACAACTCAAAAGACTCAGGCTATACACACCTCCAAGATGGCCTGGAAGGGTCACGCATCCCATAGTTTTAACAATCAACCTTTTTTTCATTGANAGCCAGTATGAATAAGTCACTCTCTTTTGAGTCTTGTGTAAATATAGGGTGATTAAAGGCAGAGTCCTCAAGATGAAGACTTAAAGCCTTTCTTGAATGAAGGGAGAGGAAGACAGCCCTAGGCTATGCCTGAGTTCCATCAAATCCATGAAGAGAAAAAGTGACCAGGACTCAGACGGAGTACCAGAGTACCGGGCTCCATTGCAAATGCCTACCCCCACTTCCTTTCACTTTTCTTTGAAAAAGCATCCTGCATCTTTTGATTCAGAGTTGACATCAGGAACACCTCCTTTTCTTTTGCTATACCTCTAGGCAAGGAACATATGTCACCAACGCCACTGCCATATTTAGACGNTGTCTGTTGTTCAGCTTCACTGAGCCTGCCGCCAAGTTACCTTTTACATGGCAATTACTCATGAAATCTGAACGCTGCGGCAAATGAGTGTTAGGTGGCTCTCATTTTCCAATTAACTGCCCACCTGCTATTCCGAGACTGAAGTTAGGCAGAGGAAGCCCTTTCCCTTCAGCCTTTAGGAAGACACAAATCGTACTCTACTTCTTTATACAGAGAATAATTAATGTGTGAAATGGTCCACCAGAGGCAGCAATGAAACTTGCAACTGTGAGTATATTCAAGGAAGAGCCAGACAAGGAAGAAAAAAAATTCCACGATACAAACATGAGACAGGCAGGTGGATGGCTCGGACGCACCATATGGCCTCCTTCTGTCTTGCAATGTACCGGGAGATTCTATTTTGCAAAATCCCTTTAAGGATTTCTAAACAGTAAATTANGGCAAAGAAAATGCTTAGGATGCTGTATCTGTGTCCATTGTTTCAATGGGTACCCTGTATTCCTGGGGAAGTATTCTCAAGACTGAGCTAACACACNTGTCACACGGTGAAATGAGACCGCAACGGGGAAGGTGAAAAGACAGGAATGGAGAATTTTGTCTTGTCTTATTTTCTGAAGAGACATGGATATGCACTTCCCCAATTCACAGCATGAGGAGAGGCAGGCAGGTATCCACCACAGCCTGGAAATAGCCAGGAAGGGGAAACCCAACGGATTGCACTGAAAGACAGACGTGAAATGTGCCAGATAATGAGAAACAGTGTCGCTCCTGGAAAACATGAAAGTAGCTCCCCCCCCAGCCCCCCAGGAAGGCAAAGCATATGATTCCCATTCTCACGTTTCGGCGGAGGAACTGCACACACTGTATGCAGAGAACTGCAGCTCAAGATTCCGAAAGGCCATAGACGGAGGGCACCTCCGAGCATGCTCCTTCAAGCCCATTTCAGTCACAGCTTGGTTGTCNAGATGATACAGTTTTCACAGCAGCTCTGCATTAGAGGACTTCCTACTCAATTTTTCAAAACGTGGTTCTTGCTTTTAGGTTGGCAGGAAAGAAAGCTGCATCCTGTCAGGGCCATCTTGAAACAGAGCTCATGTCCTGTGACTCCACACCTGCCTGGGAGAACTGATCAGATCTGCTCTCGGGTGCCTGAGGATATCCTCTTTCCAGGCTGCTCTGCTCACCCTAAGTGGANAACAGCCAGTCTCTGTAAGCCTCTATGGCCCTCAGGTGGCATGGGGAGGGTACCAGAGGCTATTTCCTNCATGGTTTCTGTCTGAGCTTTCCTGAGGGAGGGCATACAAACATCACTTACTCCAGACAGGGCACCAACCATAGACCAAAGAAAGTATTCCACTCAAGTCTAGCTGGGTGACCCAAGGAGTATAACGTGGGGGAAGGCCTCATGAACCTCTCCCTCCTCCATGACAGAAAGCTAACGGGTCAAATCTGATACAGGTGTCCTATGGAAAATCACAGCTGCCAATAGTTCAAGAACCCTGTCATGCTGCAGGACAGTGGTCCACAGCAATGGGCCCTTTAAGTTAATGTATGGGACCTATACCAAACTTTTCTCTGCCTCTTTGACAGGATGACNTCAGTTGCTACTGACACAGTTACTTGTGCTGCCAGGGAGACCAATCCTTCCACCAATGCTTAAGTCACCACTGCCATCATGAAGCCTCTGAGTTGGCACCAAAGACAACATCAAGGTCCACGGGAATGGGTCTAAATGAAGCCACATATGTTATTGTTATTATGGTGTAACAGAAGCACTTTGTCTATGGCTGCCTCACAGTTAAGGGTGACTAGAAAGGAGCAGTGTCCGACGTCCCCACTAGAACTGTGCCACTATGGAGGCCACATGCTGTATCTCTTGNGTGTTTTAGAGTCTTAGAAACAGCTCTGCCCTCTGCATCTTTAATGTTGTTTCCTCTTCCTGGTACTACTGTGTGAGCCCAGGAGCCTTGAGTAAGTGAAGGCAGAGTAACAGATGGATGCTGTGTGCCTGTGTTAGTTCCCTTTCCCTTCACAGTGACCTAAGAGAACGACTTGAGGAAGGAATGAGAATTTTGAGCCATGGTTAGTAGGTTCCATGGAGTGGAGCAGAACATCACGGTAGTAGAGTTTGTAGTAGAAGCTCTTGACCTCATGCCTAATAAGAAGCATAGGGAGGAAAAAGGACTGGAGACCAGGTATAACCTTCAAAGGCGTGCACACAATAACCCACTTTCTCCAACCAGGTCCTACCTCCTAAAGCGTATGCCAACTCTCAAAATAGTGCCATCACCTGGGGACCACATGTTCAACAATGTCTTTGACAATGTCCCACCATGGTCCTCAATATGCTTTATTTGGGTGGAGATCCTGGCTCTATTAGCCTGCAAATGCCTCCAGGCATCTAGCAGTTGCTCACCCTAGGAGCTCGCAGAATGTGGTCCTCTGTGGAGCCAGTTTGGACCTGGCTCACAACATGAGGTACTGAATGGGATACTGCTTCTGTGTCTCCTTGACTTTCAGATTTGTGCAAATCAATATGAAATATCCAACGAAAAAATATAGTAGATATTTAGATGCGCCTGGCACAAACAAAAGTGTGATATGAAGTGTAATTTCACTTTTTCCATTTTGGGGGTGAGCTTGGAAAAATCACATTGTCTTCAAAGAAACAGAGAAATGACACTAAAACCANTAAACAAGCAGCATTAGCAGAAGTTTTCCCTCTTTTCTCTACTCTGCTGCCCAAACTAACTTTTACCACAGCTACAAGACATTGTGACAATCTGCTGGCCAGTGAGAAATTAGGTCACTTAACCAATCATTTTATCTATATAAAGCTGAACAATTAGTTTGACCCACTTTTGCCCACGAAAATGCCTGACTCATAGATTTGATTGACTGCTTGGCATTTGATAAACACTAAGAGAAGGCTCCAGAAGGCAATCAGCAGTATCCTCATTTTTTCAAATATCTTCTTTCTTTTTTTAATGCATCAAATGTAAAAGGGAAAATAATTTTGCAGGCACCATTACATCTTTTCTTAGCCTGTTTAACCATATATTCCACATGGCTCAAGAAATAGAAAGAGATGTTTAATCTCATATGAAAAATCATATTCTTCTAAAACCTTAATGATTTAAAAACCTGGGTGAAATACAGTGCTTTTAAGTTATTTCTCATTATGAACATGCCAAGAATACAGCACTGGTTTTATTTTGGAGTTGAGTTTTTGATGCTGCGTCAAGATGACTACAATAACATGTGTTAGAACACCAGCATGAGAAAGCCATCTTTCTGATCTTGAACACNGAACACAGGTATAATAAATGCTACACCCCTTGATAAGCCCCCAAAATATTACATGCTGGGCATGGTTGAAATCCTCTGGTTTCAGAGAGACCAGTAACTCACTGAAGTATTTTTAGACTNCCCAGCATTTCTTTGTATCACTCCATGAAGGCAATACAACCAACTGGTACACTCCCAGAAAGAGTATTGAATAGGTTACTGGCTTCATTTCTCGTGAATCCCAGACCATGAAAGATTAAATTAAAACACTTCTGTGAACAGAAGACCAAACAGAAGCAGCTTAAGTCCACAGTGGCCCTCTTCTNAGAAACTTTAACTTCTCTTGTTCAGATCTGCTCTAAATAATGTTGTCTGTTATTTGGGGACCACACTGTTTGGTGTGTGGACAAAGAGGCATGTGTGTGGAACAATACCCAGTTCTACAGAGGCACACCTCTTCCTACACAATAGGAGGATGGAAGGAAGCTTCCAACGACTGCGACATAGAAAGCTCACACGTCTCCCACAACCTCAATCTGTGATGATTTGATTCTCTTGACATTCTAGCTCACAAGTCTCAAATGTAAGCTTCNGGAAGGCAAGGATGTCTGAGAATACCACAACCCCAACTCTAGACTGTGACTAGATTTAAAAGATTTGTAATCCTAGCACAAATCATTCATCAAAAGGCAGTAGATTTTTGGGGAAGATCAGTGACTTTTCAAATTTCCCATCATTGATTTTACCCCAGAATACAGGCTGCAGTNGGTTAGAAAATGTAGTTCAACTATCTGGTGACTAATGACATGTGTGAGAGTTAACATTGACAACTTGGCAGGATCTGGAATTCCCTGGGATGCAAACCTCTGGCTGTGTCTGTGCTGGAGTTTCAATACCGAGTTAATGGAAGTGGGCACAGAGCATCTCCTGGGCAGGGTTCAGGGATGAACAAAAGGAGACCGCAAGCTTAGCACCAGCAATCATCTCTCTTTGTTTCCCGACTGTGGATACATTATGACCAACTGTCTCACATTTCTACCCACCATGCCTTTCCGTCTGGGTTGACTGCACCAGCAAACTATGAGTGCTAACAAACNCGTCCTTCTTTAAGTTGCCTTTGTCNGGTTTGNGTCACAGCACTGAGGATTGTGACTAACAACAAAGGATATGGGGATGAAATTTGGAGAGAACTCTTGGTGTGTGTATCCTCATAGCACACAGAGGTCGGAAGAGACACTGCCCAGAAACACAAGCATTGTGCTCATCCTCACTCCTTTCAATGTTCAGAGTGCTCTCTTTGCAAAAGCTCTGATAGACACTTGAGCCAAGAAGCCCTTAAATGTGCATCGGGTACCATGGGCTGGCACGCATCCATTATTGGTTGAATCTTTCATTTCTCAGCTACTCTGGGATGTCTAAGTGTGAAAAAGTCAGTACGCCTGAATTGAATTTAAGATTGCTTTATGTCAGTGCGCATTTGTTTGTTTTTGAAATCAGCAACAAATACAACAGGAAATAAATACTCCTGGCTGCTCAGTTGTGCGTCTGCGCCTACCACTGTGTGCCGGGAGAGAAAGCTCCCTTGTGTGTAGGCAGCTTCCAGACTGAGGAGCTGTGGTTCAGTAAATGAGTCAAATAATAGAGAAGGCGTGCCTCCGAGCACTTATGTTCAGAGGTGAACATAAGAAGGAAGTTCTGTCCCCAGCCACAAGCACGAGGACCTAGGTTCAGATCCCCATCACTTGCCTAAAAGGCAGGGTGTATTGACGCATGTCTGTAATCCCAGTGATGGGAAGTCCAAGGTAGGTGGATCCCTAGAGCTCACTGGACAGCTGGTCTGGTTGAATCAGTGGGCTACAGGTTCATTCATTGAGAGACCTTGTCTTAAAGAACAATAAGAGTGGTAAGAAGACACTTAAGGCCAGTGTGCAAATATGCGCATGTCCGTCTGCTTACATATGAACATTTACACAAACCTTCACTACAGACACATACATGCAAATGATATTTCAGAAAAAAAGGAACCCCTGGGGCCAGCAAGATGGCTCAGGGGAAAAGGATGCTTGCTAGCAAGTCTGCTATTCCAGGTTTAATCCACCTGGTGGAGAGATGGTAGCTGTCGTATAACTTCCACACANACAGCATGGCATGCAAACACAAATGCATGCACAGATGTGATTGTAAAGCGAAGCACAGATGCTTGTATATGCTTCTGAGTGTGCTGGTGTGTACTTATGGATGGTCATTTCCACCCAGCTCAGAAACAGGTAATGCAGGAGTCATGAGGCTGGCTAGAAGGCAGTACACCAGTTATGTCACAGATGCAGCCAACTGGAATGCGAACTGAATATTTAATTGTGATTTTGAAGTTGTAGTTGTGCTGTCCGCGAACCAGAAAGTTCTAATCCCTCTGAAAAAAGCAATCATGCAGGAGAAAAGCTGACTGGATTAAATATCAGAAATTGTGTTTCCAATTAGTTCCACAAATCCCATGGATATAGACTAGAGTTGGAAAAAAAACCAGAAATATGTAAATTCAGATTCAAAAAGTCCACAACTTAATGAATACAAAACTCATTATGATTTCTGAAAAGAATGTCTTCCTAACGAACTAAAGGATAAAGTACTTGCTATTCTCACAGTGTAAGGAAGAGGGCTGACTCTCCCAGCCCCAATTCCCTTTATCCCCCCCTACACCTTGTTGGTCCTGGACAGTGCTAGCCCCAAGGTACCTTCTCCCCTGATCTATTGTTCTGAGAGGGAGTTTGGGAGGAAAGCCTCCACCAATGGGTGAAGGGCTATCAAAACCCAGTCCTACCCAGCCCCACCTGCTTCCTCATCCACTCCATTCTTTCTTTTGAAACTTGACTGGAGAGGTAGCCATTAGCACTGGAAGTAAGAGAATCAAGGGCTGAAGAGATATTTCAACTGCTAACATACTACCCTTCTAAATTTGATCACCAGAACCCATGTCCAAACAAACAAACAAAAAAAACAAAAACGACCCAAACCTGTGCAGAGTAACACATCCTGCTAACGCCAGTGGCTGGGGAGGCAGACAGGCCATCACAGGGTCTAGTTTAAATGGATGAGCTCCAGGCCGATGAGGGACACTGTCTCAAAAACCAAGGTTGTTCTCTGGCCTTGTTTTTTGGCCACTACACTGTAGTAGTGCATAACGTGGGCCCTGGTTTTAATTCCCGGTATGACTACATAAAAAGGAGGAAAACTGGGCATGGTGGCGCATGCCTTTAATCCCAACACTCGGGAGGCAGAGGCAGGCAGATCTCTGTGAGTTCGAGGCGAGCCTGGTCTACATAGTGAGTTCCAGGAAAGGCGCC
>LZPO01117051.1:198670-211073 GCA_001675575.1 Neotoma lepida
TCTCTCTCTCTCTCTCTCTCTCTCTCTCTCTCTCTCTCTCTCTCTCTCTCTCTCTCTCTCTCCTGCCTCACTGCTCCTTCTGATCCTAGGCCAGTTCCATGCATTTCACTGCAGCTGACAGTGTCTCTGTATTCTTTACACACCACAGTCTCTTTGGCTGTCTGCTGGTGGATGTCTACTCTGGTTCCACATTTTGGCTCTTCTGGATAGTGCAGCAATAAACACAGATGTGCAGGACTGCAGGACTGTCTGTGGCATGGCTTAGATTCTTTCTGAGGTGCTACAGCTCAATCATATGGGAGTTTTATTTTTAGTCTGAGAGGAATCTCCATAATGATTTCGTAGTGACTATNCCAATTTANATTCCGACTAGCAGTATAAGCCCATCAGCATTTGCTAGTTTGATATTGTGTGTGTGTATGCATGTGCATGTGCACCAATGTATGCACAGGTGTTNTTGTAGAACCCAGAGGCTGACATCAGGTGTCATTCCTCAGTTCCTCACCTTGNTTGTTGAGACAGGGTCTCTCCCTGTCCTGGAGCACAATGAGGAGGCTAAGCCAGCTCAACAGTGAGCCCCAGGGACCCATCACCTGTCCCCATCTCCTCAGCCCTGAGATTACACTCACATGCAACCATGCCTATTTTTTTTTCTCCTTTTTTTTAAAAAAATAAATTCTTGGGGGTGAAATTCAGTTCCTCACATTGATAAGGTAAGAACTTTCCTGACTGGGCCATCTCCCCACCAGTCTTTGTTTTATAACAGAGACTGTACTGGGATGGGATGGCATCTGCACACACCTGCTGGAAATGCCTCTCAGACACCTCTTCCCAGCTTCTGTGACTCATGAGCAAGGGCTCACCACCAGCTTCCACTGGTGCTCACACAGCATTTATGGCCACTCAGCATGGTCCCGAGGTGGAGCTTTTGTACAAAGCCTGTGGTCTTTTCTGTTACCTCACCCATTTTTACTTTATTAATTGTGCATTTTGTTGTGGCAGGAAAGAATATGTGTGGGCACTAAAGCACTTCTTTTCCTTGACCTTGGAAATACTGGGTTTAGGATTCACTTTCTCTATCAGGAAGCAGGACAGATAAAATTCCACCAGTGTGAGAAGCGATGATGAACAGGCCCTCCGGAGCTTGCTGCTGGCCATAGCCAGTCACGCTGATATCCTTGTCTGGCCAGGGCTAAGAAGGGCGCATTCAGACTTTGTGTGGTTCCTATTCTCCCATCACTGCCGTTTCCTCCTCCGAGAAGAAAGTTTAAGGTGATGGGAAAACAAATCAAAAGGAATCAGAAAGCCACTCCTACTAGACTTTTAAATATGCTATTGATATCAGAGGGATCTTATCACCATTTTCTCCTGGAATTTGGCAAGGAAGTCATTAATCATTTGATGTTAAATTTACACAGATTGTTGAATAAATGAGAAGTGCTAAGCCCACATGCAGAGAACCAAAGGCGAAGAGAGCCAAGGGCTGGGAGCAGGAAGAAAAGGGGCNATTTCCTCAGCAGGCCACTGGAAGCACGAAGCCCATAGTCGGGTTTATTTCAAGCCTCACTTCCTGGATTCCTGCCTACCTAAATGGCAAGTCATTTTAAGAGCTTGGAAAGTCTTGCCAGGCACAAAGATAGAAACNTACTGTAGTATCCAGCAGCTTCGAACAGTTGCAAGCTTGCAGGCTTGAGGCAGAAAGGAGCATTGCATAACTTCAGGAGTATACATCAGCTCAGCTGTCATTGGATGGGCCACCAGGTCACCCTTATTATCCTGACACCAGTGAGTACAAACCTGGTGGGGAATGACCCAAGCGAAACGGTGGGTCTTCTGTAATGGGACCCATGAGTGTGACTTCACACATGTCTGTCCCNGAGGTTGCCTGGTGGCATGGATTTCCTCCTGCTTTAACACNGTGGTACTTACACAGTTTTAAAAAGCCAGGGCTCCCACTTGAGAGAGGCAGGCCTCCACTTTTCTCTTATAATTAGCATAGGAGAAGGAACCAGGACCTGCCAGCATTTCAGCTAGAACAAAATGGATCAAGCAGGAAAGAAAAGGAGAAATCTATCAGAANAAAAGCATTCCTTCAAATATGCTATTCTTCAATCTTAGGATGTGTGTTAGTGGAACGCTTGCCCAGTCTGCANCCTTCTTGGTTACACTGCCAGCACTGCCCTCCCTGGATGCAGTGCTTCATGCCTGCCATTCNGACATTTTGCAGACNAGAAGTTCAAGATCATCCTCAGCAANATGAGGAGTTTGAGGCAAAAGAAACATANTATTTTTATACCTTTTATTTATTTTTATTAGTAATTTTTATTAGTAATTTTTATTTGTTTGCTTTTGGAGACTGTGTCATGCTACATAGTCCAGGCTGACCTCCTCTCCTTCCTCCTATCTCTGTCTCCCAAGTGCAGGGATTACAGATATGTCCCATTCTACTCAACTTTGGACCTATCTTTTAATACTCTGCCACTTCATTTAGATAAAATCGTCTAATACCAACACCCCTAGCAGCCATCCTGGGTCTGCTTTCCTTTATGATTCTATTGTTCAAGTCCTCTGAAGTCAGTCAGTCAGTCAGTCAGTCAGTCAATCAGTCAACTATCTACCAGATGTTCTATTGAGTATCTATGTTCTAAGGTGAGAACACTATAACAGCTCTGTAGGGAATACAGAAGTGAATGAGATGTGGTCCCTTTGCCAAAGGCTACACCCTTACAAAGCTCCATGTGTCTTTCCAAGCAGGAACTCTTGAATCACCTTCTTCCCTTACTCAGGNGCCACTAGGATTATTTTCTTAGACAACACAAGACTCTTANAGTAATCTTAGTCAGTATGAGCATTGAACTTGCCCAGAATCCATCTCCATATTTATGAATTCTCCCCACTAAACATCTGCCCTTTCCAGACCCACAGGCGCACTCCTTGCTTTGACAGCAAAGCCTCCTTGCCTGTCATCTGGCCTGGGGATCCGCCTACCAATCATTTCATACAAATTCCACCATTATATTGTCTTTGTGAAGAATTCACAGAAGCCTCCCACAACCTGGCAATTTCAAGTCCAGCTTCCCCTTGGGCACTCAGTTAGGATGCCCCTATGGAGGCACTGTGCCAAANGCAATAAGTGAAATAGCTAAAGTAATTCAGTGTGCGGAGTTCCCAGGCAGGGCTGATGTGTTAAGGAGAGTCACATTTGAGCTGGTCTTACTTACTATTTAGGGCAGCATTAATTTTTGTGAGTGGCAGCCCACCTTTGTGCATATAAATTGGGTAATTACACTAGTAAATTGGAATTTCTGCATTCAGAATCAGCACCTGTAAATAACAGGAGGGTGGGGAAAGAGGAAAATTGAAACATTGGCCCTGGGTGTCTGAAAGCAGCACGTTCCAGAGAGCTTGAAGACAGAGTTCTGAAGAGACCATCAGCAATGGCATGAGGGAAGAGCACCCAGCCATTGTGTTCAAGCGTTGCCTTCTATTTAAAGATAATGATGTAGTCCATGAAAGTTGAAACATGAAAATTACACATTTTGTCATCTCAACCTGAGCCCCAGCCCAAGAACCATTGTCATGAAATTACCGTATTTGTGTTGGTCGTAATTTGTTAGTCGTTGCCAATCTGTTGCTCCTGTTTGTCTCCTTGGGGTCAAAGGAGAAGTGCCATGCAGCAAACCGTGCCCTCTGTCTTTCTGGAAAGTATGACTATGGCTAATGGACTTTACTGGGGATTAGCTTTTCCCTGTTAGCTNTAACGTGGAAAATGCAGACTGCTGACTATCTAGCTGGAATTAATCACCAAACATCCCCAGGCCTCAATTCTCCACAAGGGAACTAAAATGAGCACGTTGGAATGTCCACATGANCCAGGCCACTTATCCACATATCCCATCACATCTTANCAACTCTGTGTAGTGGATGCCACCTACATAATGAATCTCCAATGTGTCCAACACTGGGTCTTCAGAGAGGTGCCACTGGGAAGTGATGACACCTTTAGAGGTCGGGCTTAGTGGGAAGAAGTCAGCAGGTTGGAAGGAGGACCATGAACAGTACCCCAGCTCCTCCTTTTTGCATCCTGGCCATGATGTGCCTTGTTTGTCACCATGAATGGCTGCCTCACCACAGGCCTAAAATCACTAGGGCCAAGATGATCCACATAACTGTGGGCTGAAGCTGCTCCACTGTAAGCCAAAATCAACCCTTTCTGTTTTGTGTGGACATGGGTGAATGTGTTCATGTGGGTGTTTAAACACATGTGTGTTCATGTATGTTCATGTAGAGGCCACAGGTTGACTTGGTTATCTTCTTGGTCACTCTCCACTTCTTCTTTCTTCTCCTTCTTCTCCTTCTTCTTCTTCTCCTCCTCCTTCTCCTTCTTCTCCTTCTCCTTCTTCTTCTTAGTAGGGTATCTCCCTGAGTAATCTAGAGCTGACAGAGTCAGCTAGGCTGACTGGCCAGCAAGTCACAGGGATCCTTCTGCCTCTGCCTCCTCAGTGCTTGTGCCTGGCTTTTTCTGTGGGTCCCCATGCTTGAGCTGCCAGGCTCTCCACCTCGAGGCCCACTGGCCATGACCCTCTTCCTCTAGTGAAACTCTACCTTCTAGAGGTTCTACAGACTTTGCAAAGATCACCAACAGTTGTTAGGTCAAGTATTCAAGCATGTGAGGCNGAAGAAGACNTTTTGTTTTCAAACCACAGCAGGCAGGCTGTGGAACCTTGAGGGTGCAGAGCTTAGCTCAAAGCCCACTAAATCTAGCCCAAGATCTTCGCTTCCTAGTCTGTCAGGGTTTTCAGAAACACCGTCTCATGCTCCGAGCATTAGGAACTCCACTGTGGCNTTCCCACAATGCACTTAACAAAATAAATCTTTCCTCTATTCCATTGCTTTTTGCAGNTAAGAAAAGAAGAATCCTGGCCACCACAATGCCTGGGAGAGAGGTTACACCCTGACAATGAGATGCTCTCTTGGTGTCTTATGACCCAGCTGTTCATGAGATTTTACTAGTCCTTGCAGCTCACCAAATAAGCTAGGCTGCCTGGCCAGTGAACCCCTAGGATCTGCCTGCCTCTGCCTCTGCACAATGGTAGAATTCTAGGCANGTATCACCATGCCTAGTCTTTCTGCAAAGCTTCTGGGACTTCAACTCAAGCACTTTCCTAACTAAGCTATCTCCCTGTCCACAAATGACTTGGGTTGTACAAGCTCTAACTTCCCTAGGTAGCCAAAATAAATAACAAAAAAGAACAAGAAGCAAAAGCCAAAAAATGATACAATTTAAAGCTCTCTTTGGGAAACGAATTTTAATCTTTAGGGGGGATCTGTGTGCTCTCTGCATACTTTTCTAATGAGAATAAGAAACACCAACCTTCTTGGCNNAAGAGTTTCATTTTTATTAAGACTGTTTTCCTGTAAAAGTGAGTTCATTATTACCTTAAAGATTATTAGGGTCAATNTCAGTTAATGTTGATGCTAGGATTCTGAGTTGGATCAAACAGAGTGCCTCTTTATAGGGATCTAGGAAGATAAATGAAAGATATCCCAAAAAGACTGCTAAACAACATCTGAAAATAAGCCTAAAATGATGGAAATACCTTTTTTGTTTGTGACCATGGGCGCTGTTTTCCAAAAAGGTTTTGGGATACTGATCTTATCTCAGAATATATGTATATTAAAGTGTATGCTTAGAAATGGTTGTAGCATTTACTTACTGCCTCCATGATAAATCGAATCTTATTTGGACAATAGCCCATTGGCGTAGTGGCCTCTCTATTAACCATTAACATGGCCCTAGGGTTCTCTGCCCTAAAGAGCATCCTTTGTTCTTCTGGGCACTGGCAGGTTGCCACTTCTTCTCACTCCATGTCCTGTATCCCCGTGGCTGTCTGGTGATGATGGGCTTGTGCCTCCCCTCAGAACTCCATACAGAGTCCTGCAGCAAGTTCTTTAAAATCTACTCTCAAATGACCTTAAAGATGGTAGACATGAGACCCTGAGGGGCTACATGTGATATCCATTAGCTCTATATGAGCATTCAGACAACTTTAAAGTAGGAAGCTATGTGTGTTCTGAGTGTGCATCTGTGTGACAACACAGGAGCCAAGGTCCCTGTAGACCTCAACATCACACAGAGACCATGTGCTTTGGGATGGGGTTGGGGGCAGCNGCCCCAGGGAATGCTTTGTGTTAGGGGTTTATTTCCCTTTGCGGCGGAGTTCTGGACCTTGAAGGAGGTTTTATTCCCACCTGATGCTTTTTAGTATGGCCATGAGATTGAGGTTGAGCAGGTGGTTAGTCTCTCAACCCAGGTTTCTTGTGCATCATTAGCATAGGAAATAAGATCAAATCTAAGAAAAATATAATTCGCATAGTATGTGAAAGGAATCGAGTTTTCCTTCACATTTGGCCTTGGGCAATTTCCCTAACCCTTGTTTCCCACTCACCAAGACAGCAGAGGGTAGGGCTCCTTCTCTTGCTTTAATTTCATTTCCGGTTGCTCTGACAAAGGCAACTTAGGAGAGGAAGGGTTTACTTGGCTCACAGTTCCAGGTGACACAGTCTGTCATTGAGGGGAAGTCAAGGGTGCAGGACCTTGAAGCAGCTAGCCGTGTTACATCCGCAGTCAAGNGCAGAGAGCCGTTCATTAACGCATGCATGTTAGTGCTTCGTTCACTTTCTCCACAGTATAAGATTCCCTCCCCAAGGAATGGTGCCACCCATGGTGGATGGGTCTTTCAACCTCCATTACCATAATCAATCTAATCACCCACAGGCACGTCCACAGGCCAACCTGATCTAGACAATTTCTCACTGAGATTCTCTTCCAAGGTAATTCTAGGGTATGTCAAATTGACAAAACTCACTGTCACACATCCCTGCCTTAGTAGAGCTTTATGTAGANGACTANATGGTAATTTTTGGAGTTGGCCTATGAACTTGATTTAGAAATGGAAGAATTATTGCTATTATCATGATTTGATGCTTGCCAATTCCCTGGTGAGCCGGGCATTCTTGGGCCGACGTGTAAATATCAAGGGACCCACTTCATTAGAGTTAATCCAGTGTGGAGTCTGCTATAAATAGACACCCAGATGTCACAGGCAGGCTGGACTCATGAAAGCCNCCACTCCCACCCTGGTTTTTATTTAACAGAACTTCCTTGAAAGGCATCACAAAGTGCAAGCTTCTTACAAACTCTGTCACTCATAATAGTTCAGTCTTGCTTATNTTTGATAGTAGGACAAGGCAAGACCANACTGAGTCACGTGACCTTCTATAAAAGAAAAAGTAGGTGCTTGTGCAGGATCCAGCAGTCCCACAAACCTCATACCGATCTTCAAGTCCCANTCCCANCTCCTTCAGGGCAATAATCTATCCAACTATCCCTGCTGCTCTCTCCAAGAGACCCCTGCTACTTCAAGTAAAGACAGTGCAGACAGATCACATTCTTCTCTCTCATCAGAGCACCCCACTTNCCCCACAGGCACACATTCTGTAGGAGACAATTATTGGAGAGCTCACTTTCTTCAGCAAATTGTCTCAATTTGGCTGTTTCATCTTCTCTGCCGAAGTGAAGCCCTGACTATTGACTCTGATATGTCTTTCACAGAATCTCATTTTCATCCCTGTCACTGGAGCCCAAATGCCAACATACTGATTATTCTTGCTGTGACAAATACAGTATCTCTTCAGCAATCTCAGGTCCCAGTCTCTTAAGAAAGCAGCTCCCTCCTATTCCCAGCCTCTTCATAATATCAAACGTTGAGACTGCCACCATTGCTTTCCAAACTCTCATAACCTGAGTGGGACATCTCTGCTGTCAGTTCAGAAAGGGCATCTTTCCACGAGTCCAGCTTCACTTGTCTCCTGCCTGACTGTATTTCTCTATGCAGCTCCAGGTCATCAGGACACATCCTTCAGCCCCATAATCTGCCACCAAGCTTAATTTTAGCACTCTGAAATGGACACTAAGGCCTGCTAATCAGATCAAAGCATTCATCCCAGCCCGCTGGCCAGACATAAGATGAATCTTCAGAGTGTAGCAAAACACATCAAACATTTCTTATGAGTCAACCAAGGAGCATCTGAGCATACCAAATCACAAGACGTGTTCACACACTCTGACATGATGACTCAGGAAGGGTCATTTCATGTGGAAGAGAGCCCATTCCCTGACTGCCACAGGCGGCTGTGGAAGGACAGATTTCTGTAGAGACACATTCTCAGGGCTGGGACATGGGTCAGTCAGTAAACTGCTTGCCACACAAATATGAGTTCCCAAGTTCCATCCCCCAGAACCTATGAGAAAAAAAAATGAGACAGGTAGACCCCTGATCAATAAGAAACCATGTTTCAAATAACAAGTGGACAGCATCTGAGAAAAGATACCCAAAGTAGTCTTTTGGCCTACACACACTCACACACACACACACACACACACACACACACACACGAAATGCATTAAAATATTCAATTAGAAATTTAGTTTAGGATCAGAAGAATGGAACTAGAGAGTCTTAAGAGGGGATGTTCACTTCCATCCCAAAACTCTTCTTTCTCTCAGGGTCAAAGAATATAAGTGAACTGCTCTTTCTTAAAACTGTATTCCTTAAAGTGCTGGCTGCTTATTCAGAATATTTTCATTTCTTTTTTTAAAATTCATTTTTCCTTGGAATTTGGACAAAGCATGATTTGAATGCATGTATAAGCATGTGTGTGAGAACCTGTGTGTATGTGTGTGTATGTGTGTGTGCGTGTGTGTGTGTGTGTGTGCTTGCATGCACATGCGCACGCACACACCTGTGTGTTTAGGCCAACTTTTATGTTTCTTCTGGGGATTCTTGATAAGAAGAGATGGATATATTTAAGGAGGATGGGTGTAGTATAGGCAGAAAAAAAGTGAAACTAGTATATATAAATTTTGCTTATGGTTTCTCAAGTNACACGAAATGCATTCCAAGCCAGTCATGGTCCTTACAGTGCCTCATGGGGGCGTGCAAAGACACCCTGTCTATCACAAAGATGGCCTTGATTGTGCTAACAGACTTGGGTTCAGCTTGCTGAGAAGCTGAAGAAACCCATCATCTCCAAAGCCAAGAATTCCTGCTCAGTCCTTGTGTCTGGGGACTTAAGAATTTTTTTCTCGGGCTGATCAGTTGCTGAACAATCAGATAAGTTTTCACCTCACTTCTTTCAGTTTTAAATATGCCCACTAAACTCTGTAGGGGGGAAGTGCTTCCTATTGTAATTCTCTTTGCGCCGCGGCCCACTTTACCGTGAAACATTGTTGAGAAATGTCCTTGCCAGCAGTGCAGAGAAGGATGTGTATGTAGTCAGTCCTGTCTGCTCACTTGGCCAGTGTCCGGCATCCCAAGAATTTAAATGTTAGGGATGTTGACAGGAGGGCTGACATTTCCCATATGAAGTCTGGAAGGAACTCAACCCTGCTCAGCAGACAGGCTGATACTGAAATAAAGTTCACTGGAGTCTGATTAAGAGCAATGCTCAGTGACCAGCATATCAGGTGACAGAAGGTCTACTGGGGACAGCTAGGATATCAGAAGAGTTAGCCTTTGCCTCAGGTGAAAACACAAAGAAAACTGACCAGATACTTCTATCCCACTCTGTCCCTGCTACATATTTTATTTAATACTTCCCCAAGATTAATTGAGTTTGGAGATATTCTATGGCTACATTAATTAAAATCTGATGAAAACAGTAAGAATGATGAAATACAAAAGATCTTAAGGTTCAGAATGACAAAGAATTGTGAGTTCTCAGCTCTTTCTGGTGCCTGACACATAGTAGGTGCTCATTACTTATTTGTCTAATAGACAAAAGAATAAAGTCATAGAAGAAATCAACTCCCTAACTTTAGTTTAAGAATTCAAAGCAGGGCATATAGGTACAGGTTTACAATTCCCAGGTACATGGGAAGCTGAGGCAAGAGGGTTAAACATTCAAGACATTTGTGGCTACAGAGTGAGTTCAAGGGCAACTTCCTGAGACCCTGTCTCAAGACAAAAATAGGGCCTGGAGGGGGGGGGATGGCTCAGGGGATGACATGACTTCCTCAGGAGCATGAGGGCATGAGGGCCTAAATTCTATGTCTAGTTCTGACATTGAAAAAATAAACACATAAACAGGTGTGGTTTCATGAATTTGCAATCCCAGCTCTGAGGAGGCACAGAGGACCCTCCTGTCTCTGTCTCCACAGTGCTGAGTTTGGAAGCACACTCAACCACACTTGCCATTTTATGCAGGTTCTGGGATAGAACAGAGGCAACACAGGCCTTAAGGCTTCTTTGCACAGACTGAGTAACTACCCCAACCCCTCAGAATGGTTTTAATTTTAAGTCCTCATGGGATAGCTGCGCCATCATTCTCAAAGGTGTAGAAATGAACTTCATCCCTCAACTAGTTGTCTGTGGAAACCCTTGAATAACTTTGTTAAAGTACGTTCTTAATTTTCCTAAAGGGGGAAAGAAAACATGTGTATGGATGGGTCTACGTCCTTCCTAGAGTGGTAAGCTTTCCCATTTAGTGGGACACAAAGTTTTACCTCTCATCTGTTAATACAGCTTAACAGAGGAACCTATAGTAGAGCAAATCTTCCCACTAAATACCTCATGACACTTCTGCCAGTCGCTCACCATTTCCTCAAAATGGCAAAGCCAAGTGGGTTTTAAGTAAATATTTGATAGGTCATTATATTGTTGATGTGGAAGAAGAGAATTTTCTAACATAATCTTGGATCCTTTGTCTAAAGAATTAGAAATGAAACGATTGGTATGAAAATTAGTCTTTAGGAGTTCGAAGTTTCACTAATGGGTTATATGCTCAATCCATATTTACATGTGTACATGTATGCAAATGAATCATTGTCTGTATATATGTACATTATTCATAACTAAAATTATCTCTCTCTCCCTCTTCCCCCTCTCTCCCCTCCCCCTCTCTCTTCCTTCCCCCTTCTTTATTTGTGGTGGTGCTAGGGATCAGCCAGGGCCTTGTACACACTAGACAAGTGCTCTACCTCTGAGCTGTATCCCCAGACCTATAACTAAAGCTTTAGTAAGTTCAGATGTAATCACAAACTATGTGAAATTTCCATGTATAAGAGCCTGCTCTGATGCTAACTGCTGTTCTGCAATTCAGTTCTGGGATTAGCTAGGTCCAGTTAAATGCAGATGCACACACTGAAGGGCACAGTACTCATGATGCCCTTATTTCAGATACCAGTCACAAGTGATATCCCCAGTGAATCTATCCAACCCAGGGGTTCCCATGATCTCTCAGACTTGATGACTCACTACAACAACTCACAGATGCAGGGAAGCAGCCCATGTGTGACTGTAGCTTTACTGTAAAGGATACAGGGCAGAACAGGCCATGGGATGAGAGGCACAAAATACAGATGGTTCAGAGGGTCTTGGATACGGGGCTTCTGAGTCCCCGCTGTAGAGCTGCTCAACCGAGTCAAGGTTGGGATTTGAACTATCCCCTCAGGGAAGTATGCTGAGTGCTTTGACTTTAGCTTGTGGCACTGCTTGTGGGAAGTTACAGCTTTCAGGAAGTGGGGCACAGCTGAAGGATGCGGGTCACAGTGCTTTTGAAGGTTTAGCCCAGCCCTGGATCTAGGTCTGACTTTCTCTGCTTCCAGATCTACCACAATGCTAACAAGCTGTGCCACTGGCTCCCATGCCACTCTCTCCCATCCTTGATGGGCTGGGCTCCCCAAGGCCAAGGTGAATAGGTCTCTCCTCACTTAAGTTGTTCCTTTCTCATGTCTTGTCAGGGTATATGTGTCTCTTCTGGCCCATCAACATGTTCACCAACCAGAAAGCTTTACTGAGTTTCTGCATGTAGAGTTTTTACTGGGGCTTCTTTACATGAACATGAAATCTCAATACTACATACACAACACATAAAATCATAATGCCTTCAATACACAGAATCCCAAGCCCTGCTTCTGTCTCTAAAGGTCAGGCTGCTTCACAGACCCAGTCCTCGAGTCCCCGTGTTTACCTTTCTGGTAACGAGCCTGGATCCTGGGTCATCTTCTGAGGGCAAACACAGGCAGGATGTAAGGGAATTAGAACAGCAAAGATACTCCCTGCCACCTTGAAAATCCCAGGAGTTCAGAAGCTCCTACTGAGAGCGCTAGACAAAAACCAGACACGTTCTTTATCACTGAACAGAGGCCATGACACCAGACTGAATGCAATTTCAGAAGAACTTGGCCACAGCCAGCCTGGCTGGGTCTAGCTACGTGGCTTCTCTTCTGGCTTACCTTAAGTAAGGGTTGATTTTAGGGTTAACTTTAAAAGGACTAAAAGACCTAATTATCTCACAAGTTTCCCTTCTGAACCATTGATTTCCTCAGCAGTGTCTATAA
>LZPO01117051.1:216401-232987 GCA_001675575.1 Neotoma lepida
ACACAGCATCTCCAGTTAGACTGGCAATGGCTATACCTGTTCAAGTCCTCTTCAAATTCCTGTTTTAATGGCATTAAATAAGAAAGTGAAATGAAGAACTTTGTTTCTCCTCACTCAAGCGAAGGGTGTCAAGAAGAAATTTCTGTTACTGGAACTTGTCATAAGTCACCGCCAAAGGGAGAGACGTTTTAGAAGTTTGTCATGGTATATCAGTGTGTTTGTCATGGACTAAACAATGACAGAAGATTCGTGAAAACCTGGTGCCGGTTGCTGGCTACAAATGACTCACAGATGTTAAAATACATTTTCTAATTTAAAAAAAAAGAAAGGAAAAAAAAAGAGAGAAAGAAAGAAAAGAAAGCTCCAGGCTGTTTGGCAAGAAGGGGCAATCACCAGCCTACAAACACTGGAGAGCTACATAAGCAATACCAATGCTGATGCAGCCAGCCTCTTCCTCATTCTCTTGTCAGACAAAGCACAGATTCCTGGTCTGGACCCATGGTGAGCATGCACTTGTCATTTCTGTCTTGGTGCAGAGGAGGTACACTTGGTTTTGCAACTTTGGTGACACTGTGATTTATAAGGGCCTGGCTCTGATTCTCCCATCTCTTCACTGATTGCAGAACACCCTTCAGAGCAACTTCTCAGGCCTCACAGAGGCTCTAAATGAGTAGCAGCTGTGGGCTTGCTCTTCAAGTTCATCCTGGAGACAGGCAAATTATCATAACATGACAAATGATACTGAGTAGACCCACCAGTGCTCCTACCCCTTGAGGTAGAGAGCATCCCTTAAGCTGAATCATTTCTCAACAATGCACCAAGCAAAAGCTCGGGATGCCTCCCGCCATCATGGGGGTGGCAAGGGTCACACACTGACCAAAGCAAATCTGTTTCTCAGGAGGAGAGGCAAACGCCAACTGCCTTGTTGATAACCACACTGGTTTCGTATTTAGTCGGGCTAATGTGTGGATTAGTCAAGGGATCTGCAAGCTCTAGGAGGACATGTAGGTGAGAAGCAGCATCCTGAATTTCTTTCCTGATGTAAAGTTGCAAAAACATCATTGTGACAGGGCCCAAGGTTCCTCTTGTGTGACTATGTAATTTTGACTCAAAGACTAAAAGAAGGGATCCTTTATGATGACTTATCTTCATTGTGAACTTGATTCCATATAGAATGAATCACCATGGAAACATTCCTCTATTTGGGCCTCTGAGGGGGGTTTGCAGAAAGGTTTGATGAAGGAGCAAAGTCTCACCGTGAGTGTGGGCAGCACCATCCCATGGGCTGGGACCCTGCACTAAAGAAACAGGAGAAAGCAAGCTGAACACCAGCATCTGCTTCTCTCTACTTCTTGACTGTGGATGCCATGTGAGCAGCTGCCTCATACTCCTGCCCCACCATGTTGGACTGTACCACCTCAAACTGTGAGCCAGAGTAAAACCTTCTTCTTTACGTAGTTTATGTTAGGTATTCTGTCATAGCAAAAAAAGTAAGTAATGCTCTATTTAAAATCCCTTTAAAATAAACAGGAAAATATCAAAGTTATCACACTAATTTGAGAAGGAAATTATAGTTGGGTATTACTCTTATGACCATGCTATTTCCCCCTCTGACTATTAACCCTGTTTTTCTGTATTCCCATGTGTAAATTTATTTGTGTTTGGGGAAGACATTGGCAATTGGCATGAGGACTTTCAGAGTTGGGTTTATGTCTATTCCTGAAGTTTGTTCTGGTCAAATGTGAGTTAACTACATTAAAACCCACCTAAAAATATAATTATAATAGTTAGACTGTTGAAGTCAAACAATTTTAGTCTATCGCTTTGGCAGCTCAATTTTACATTAAAAAAAAGGAAAAAGCCGCCCACAATGAAGTCATCTTAAATAAACACCTGCTGAAAAACTAGCCTTGCAAAAAAAGATCATATCTGAAATCAAACAAAGTGTGAGTTCAAAACCACACAATAAAAGGATTGCCATTATTCTTGTTCTGCCTATAATGAAATAATGAATATTTATACAACATAACCCCAAGCAGAATGTAGAGAACCACGTGGTCACTTCCAACTTCCAGTCTCAATTAATCACAGTGATTTTTTTTATTAACAAGTTGAAGGGGAAATAATAAAGAGATATAAAAACCATTAAAATGGAGCTACTCATATACATCCACAAAGATACAAAGAAATGTATTCGTATTTTTGCATGGCATACAATACATAATAAAAGTCTGAATGCATAAATTAAACTAGCAGTGGAAGTGTTTGCTTCTTTCAAGTAGACTTCATTTATAACATCTCTCAAGTGCAATTAAAAGATAAGCTATCTATTTTTATATATCATTCCCATGGAATGTTTTAAATGTCATTTATAAATTCAAAAATTCAGAAAAGATACGGCTTCTCTCAGATGTTGATTAGACACAGCTCTTCAAATCCCATTCCTAATAGGCTTCAAAACATTTTTGCTTTAAGATTACTCTGCGTGGGTCTGGGGAGATAGCTCAGGCAGTAGAGTACTTGCTGGGCAAGCAGGAGCATAGAAAAGCCAGGTATGGTGGTTTGTGCATGCAACCCCAGCACTTGAGGCTCGTGGATCAGCCAGTCCAGATTACATGACAAATTCCAGGTTCACTGAAAGGCATTGTTTTGAAGAACAAGGTGGAGAGTGATTGGGAAGACAGTAGACATTGACCTCTGCCTCTATTTGCATGTGCACCTGCACATATAAGTGCACACACATACATGCACACAAGTTAATCTGTTCTACTCTTTTGCAGAACAGGAAGCTATGAGTCCATTTAAGATATAAAATGAGATATCATCTCTTTAAGTTTAATAATTTGGGAGTACTCAAGAGTTTCTCAGAGAGCATCAGAACTCTTTGGGCAGGCCTCCATGCATGAGCATCAGCACTTACTTAATTGCAGAAATTCCTTTCTATGTAAATCATGTAAGACAAATCACTGTTTTACCGTACCTGACTCATCCATCTGTCCTTAATTATCAGAGGAAGACTCCTGGGTTGATACTGACAGGTAGCTAATCCATCCACATCTCCTAAAAATATGGATGCACTTACAAACATTTTCAAATGTCCTGTCAGCTTGATATCATTCTGATGATTGTCCTCCAGGCCTGTCACAGCCTTAAAGAGCTGATGTGACCCTCAAGAAGTCTGTAGACTTCACATTTCAATCTTATAGAAGAGAAAGATATTAGCGACTCTCTAAACTCAAGAAATGAAGAGCCGAACACAGTTCTGTGGTTAGTATGACAGAAAAATGGCGTGTGTGTGTGTGTGTGTGTGTGTGTGTGTGTGTGTGTGTGTGTGTGTTAATATAAGTGTGTCCATGTACTTGTGGGTTTGCATGCACATATGTGAACTTAACATTTAGAGCTCAGAGGTTGATACCAGGTGTCTCCCTACCTGTTTTGAAACAGGGTCTCTTATTTGTCTGCAGCCCACCAATCAAAGTAAACAAGCTGACAATTAAGCCCCAGGCATCCTCCTGGCTCTGCCTCCCTAGCACCGGAACTCTATGCATGTCCCACCATGCCCAAATTTTTATGTGGGTTCTGGAGGTCAAACTTAGGTCCTAATTCTTGCACAGAAAGCACTTTACTGATTGAGCTGCTCCACCTGACAACCTTAATTCCATTTACCTGCTTTATTTACAGCGACTCTGTGTAATTTAATTCATCTAGGAAAATTACGGAGTTAGGAAGAATTTCAGTCAGATTTTAGAAATACAGAAATTGACCTGAGGTGTTTGGCCAAGAAGGACATGCAGAGGATTCTCAGCAGCTAGGGTGTCAGCCTCAGAGGCTGAAGTCAAAGTGGGAGCCACGCTCTCACAGAAACATGCAGCTTGGGATCCTTCAAGTGTAGCTTCTCATCCAATTCATAGAATCCCTGATGCCCAGAAGTAAGCAAAGTCACCTAGACAGTAGCTAGCTCCTTCAAAGGGGAAGAAATCAAAATGGGGACTCCCTAGTCAGAAATATCTTGTCTGAGCTGACAAATGGCTTAGTTGCTAAACTCTTCACTACAGAAGCAGGAGGACCTGAGTTTATTAGCCAGCATTCATGGAAAAAACCACGTGTCACCATGTGCCAATAATCCCAGAGCTGGAAAACAGAGACAGTTAGGTTCCCATAGCTGGCCAGTCAGGCAGCCTCGCCCACCTAGTGAGTCAGGCCAGTGAAGGACTCTGTCTTAAAAAATAAGGTGCAGAGTGGTCAAGAGAGGCATTTCTGGCCTTCACCACAGAAATGGCTCCCACAGCACCAGCACACACAAATGCTCATATATGTGAATGCACACATGCGTGCACACGCACACACACACACACACACACACACACACACGTGAAATAACTTGTCTGGCTCTGGGGTCATTCCTGGTATTTTCTTCCTGGCTACTAATGAGGACTCCTGGCTAAGGTGCCCAACTCAGCATTGACCTCTCTCAAACCTTTGCATAGAGCCTAAGCAACCCAAACTGTCATCTCAAGGAGTGAATTCACGACAAGAGCAATAAGGCTTGAATAGCCATCATGGGTCAAGGACTTTACATACTACCTCACTTATACTTCACAACACTAAATAGAAAATATTCTCTTTAAAAAGAGAACATAAAATATTCTCAAATATTATGAATTAAAGTGTGCAGAGGTAAAGGGTTTGTCTGAGTTTGAATAGGTGGCACATTGCGTTCCAGAATACTTGGCATCAGGTATCTTGATGGCTGTGTTAGTTATGTTCTACATTGCTGAGATAGGGTGCTTGACACAAACAGAAAGGGAGAAAGATTTACTTCACACATGGTTTCAGTTCATTAGGGTGGGCAAGGCAAGGTGGAACAGCTCACATCACGATGGACAGAAAACAGAGCAGGACAGCAACAGGAAGTATTCTGCCCTATGACACACGCCTCGTGACCTTGCACAGTTCCTCCCTGTAGCCTATTTAGTCCATCAGTGGATTAAAGCATTTAGTAGCCAAGCTCCACAATCTAACGGTCTGGAAACACCTGCACAGAGACTCAGTATTAATTACTTTCCTTGTTGCTGGGGGGAAATATCTGGCAAAAGCAACTTGAGGCTTATTGTAGCTCACAGTGTGAGGGGAAGAAGACATGGCGTCAGGAATGAGAGGCTCCTAATTACAATCTGCCCACGGGCAGGAAGCAGAGAATGATTGATACTGATACCAAGCTTTCTCCATTTTACTCGGTCTGGACTCCATCTCATGGGATGGTGCCGCCCGCATTTAGGATGGGTCTTCCAATCTCAATTAGACTAATCTAAAAGCTAACCTGCTCTAGAAAATCCTGTTCAGAGGCTTGTCTTCTAAGTGAGTCTAGATCATGTCAGTATCCACATCACAAGTCCAGCCTTGTCAACTTTATATCCAAATACATCACTTTGAAGACATAACCTTTCATTCTTTGTCCCCTGTCTTAGTAAGTGTTCTGTTGCTACGGAGAGACACCATGACCAGGTCCATTTTTATAAAAGTTAGCATTTAATTGGGGCTCGCTTACAGTTTCAGAGGTTTAGGCTATTATCATCATGGTGGGGAGCATGGCCACACAATGGTGCCAGAGAAGGAGGTGAGAGTTTTACATCTGGATCCTCTGGCAGCAGGAGAAGAGAAATTGGGCCTGGCTTGGGTTTTTGGAACTTCAAAGCCCACCCCCAGTGACACATTTCCTCCAACAAGGTCACATCCACTAATTCTTCTCAGGAATTGCCACTCTCTAATGACTAAGCATTCAAATCCATGAGCAAGTCAGTAAGCAGCTTCCCTCCATGGCTCCTGCCTCTACTGCTGCTTGACTTCCTGCCCTGACTTCTCTCAGTGATTGACTATAATCAGGATGTATAATCCAAATACACTTTTCCTCTCAAAGTTTCTTTTGGTATCTTATTTTATCATAGCAATAGCAAGCAAACTGGGACAAGTGGCTACTTGACACATTGCTGAGACAAAACGCCTGACAACAACTTAAAGAGGAAGAGGGTTGGTTTAAGCTTACAGCTCAGTGGGAAGTCCATGGTGGTGGGAAGCATAGCAGCAGGAGCTGGACACTGTCCAGGGGCTGAGGCAGATGAATGCTGGTGCTCAGCTCTCTTTCTCCTTTTTTTCAGTCTAGGACCCTAGNCCAGGAATGGTTCCTCACACAGTTAAGATGTCTTCCACATAATTAACCTAATGCAGATAATCCTTCACAGGAATGTCCAAATCTAGAAAATCTCTCCCAGGCTAGTTTCCTGAGTGATCTTACATACTGTTAAGTTGGCAATACATCACATATATCCAGGGATACACTTCACAAACTCCCAAACCATTTCTCAATGCAATGAAGTTGACAGTAAGAAGTAACTACCCCAGTGTCAAATGCAATGTCCACTCCCTCTTATCACCATGCAAGGTGAACTTTCAGACAAAATGATGGAATATGAAGGACAAATTTTTGTAAAGGAGTCCTCTCAGGACACCTCTAATTCCATCACACAAGGAGAACCTCTGCCTGTGGCAGAACTTGGGGCCAGTTGTCAGCCTGTTTCCATATTGTTTTACTATAGCTGAGGAGATTCCATCAACACCTATGTCAGCCAGATCATATCCTTACATATAATCTAATTTGTTGATCACCACAGCTTAGTGGTGGTTGGGATGGGCAGGCTGTGTTGCTCACTTGGCTCCAACCTGGGGATCTGCTTCCTGCTAAGAATCAATTTATAATGGGTATGTCCAGGAAAACCATTATGGCTTTCCCCAAACATACAATGTATGAGAGACTTCTCAAGGGATGTGGTCTTGCCTTACTTCTCCGTTCCTTACATTTGATGCGTCCTATGAGCCTTTTTACTCTGGCTGTTGGTTCCACCCAATTATTCCATCATGACATTTGTCATCTGTAGAGTTCTAGCAGGGTCTGTAATGCTTCCTAGTGTTGCATTTATGCACTTAATACATTCAATGAATGTTTATTAAGTTTCTACTAAATACCAGCACCATTTTAGGCACAAGGAACAGAAGTCAGTGATATGAAACGAATGGATCTTGCTTTGAAGATTTCTTGACTCTAGACTCCAGGCTCCGTTGAATGGCTCAGGTGTGAGTGGGTTACTCAGAACCCAGCACAGGTGGTCTCTGCTTGTCATGTGCCTGCTTGTGGCTGAGATGTCATATTCAGTAATAAACAGCTGGCATTACTTCCAAAACTGCAAGATATTAGGAAGCAGTAGTTACACTTTCCCTGAAGGGAATGGCTTCTTCCAACATCTGTGCTTACTTAGTTAAAGATCACTTTCAGCCTTGATCCATTGCCTCCATGGTCTTCCACATTCTTTACATGGATCTGAGAATATCCTTTTCACCAGACAGAACGGATCTCTGACCTAAAGGTTTACCTAAAGGTTTTCTCTGGGGAAAAAAAAAAAGGAAAGCATCCTACTTGGTTTCCATTCTTGCTTGTGAGCAAGATAAATGACCATCCTGAATCTAATGGCTCATGTGTGGGGGAGGTCTTCGTGTTTAGTAAGTAGTTTTTCTTTCTTCTAAGTTTTCCCTAGATAATGTTTTATCTTATAGCTCCATCTCCAATTGGAAGTCCTCTGCTAATGAAGTGTACGCCCAGGCCTCTTCAACTGTATGATCCTCTTGGCATCTTCAACATTGAAATTAATTCTTGGCCTAGAGCTCTGATATGACACTCCGCATTAATTTTAGTCATACCCCAAAGTCCTTGTACTGAACCATATACTAATCTAATTACACTGGCGTTCAATGCAGCTCAATATGGAAGGAATGATGTAGTGGGTACAGGGATTTGGAGAAGGCTTTAGATCAGGTGTGCATATTAGTTGCTTTCTTTTCTCATTTCTGTGGCAGAAGACCTGACAAGAAGCAATTCACACAAGGAAGGGAAGCAGAGAGTGGATAAGAAGTGAGAGGGCAGGGCTCCAAAACCTCGAGACTTCAATGACCCGATTCCCAGTGAGGCTCCACCTCCTAAAAGTTCTACCACCTCCTAAAGCCCAACCAGCTGGGACCAAGTGTTCTAAGACATGAGCCTGTGAGACACACTTTACATACAAACCACCACTTCAGTAATTGATTTGGAAATGCCATCCTCTTCTGTCTGTCTCCACAAAATTCTTTCTTCTGATAACCCTAGAAATCAGTACAGAAAAGACGAAATAGGTGAGGTTTTCCTGGGATGGAGGGAAGAAACTTATTTTGTCTCCCCTTCTCTCTCCATTCCTCCTTATGTGTAGCATGTCTAGCCATCCACCTGTAGACACCCAGAAGTAGCTGCTGAATNTCACAAAATTGAACTAGCTGCCCTTCCCATCACTTCTAGCTCTAAAACTAACATCATGTTTCCTGGGTTAGCCCCTGGGTTAGCCTCAGCCTTCAGGCAGTTATGCCTTTTTAATTAACAGATCATAGGGTGTTTAGACACTTGGTTCCCATTTCTAATCCTTTTCCTTTCGCAACATTAGCTGTTCCTTCAGTGCATCACAGCAGGTCTCCTGTCTCCTGACTTTCTATAAGACTGTCTTTCAATTAAGCCTAGAATTAGGGAGCATCCACATTCTTCAACTGATAGGTCTTTGGACCTCTGCATTTGAAGTGCTTGTAAGGTCTTGAAAGGTAGGAGCCAGATCTGTCTGTCTGGCCTTTGTAGTCCCAAAGGTATTCAATAGATGCCGAGCAAATGTCATTGAATTAATAATGTTAATTTGTATTGTCTANGGGAATTAACATTATCTGGTTTTTTTCTCTAATTTGTGTCACTTTGTGTGTCAATATTTTCATCTGAAAAATGGCACCTCCCCTAACAGAGCCATGGANGGCTCATCACTAGGAATCCCAGAGGTTTGGCATACCAGATACTTAGGAAATAGGTGTCAATAAGCTGATTTACTGAATTGATTATTTAGTTTATTATACTAATGAATTAGGGTTTTCTGTTTATTTTTTTCTAACCATGAAACCAAAGTAACCAGAATAGAGTAATAAATCTGTCTTCTACATATCTTTAAGTATGATGTGTTTCTGTTACAGTAACTTTTATTCACTGAGTTTTGCAGAGATTATAAAATGAAGTATTTTTCAATGGAAATAGCTGTTTTGATTTAATTCACCAGTAACGCAGAGGCAGCTGTAGGCAATCTTCTTCTTGTGTTCCAAAGAAGAAGAATATATGTATTTGGCTTCAAAGGAAGAAATAAAAATCATAACCCCAAAGGATAATGTTTTGGAAAGCTCCNATTGTGTGAAACACGGATCTAAGAGTTTTCTTACAAGCTCAAGGAAGGCTTACACTAGGACCAGTAGCATAATGCACACCGCGACTCTCAACTTCATTTACTCTGCAATTGTACCAGGCAGTAAACAGGCTAGAAACAAAGAGAACATTGCTGCCTTTTGAAATGAAGTGCTGCTAANAGCGCACTGACAAAGGGCGGTCGACAGCAAAAACTGGAAGTTGGTCCTGGGCATTTAGCTCNATCTTTCCTGGACAAGGTATCCATTTAAAGAGAGTTCACTGTTCTCCGTGTCATGGACTTGTCAGATGCTGCAATTAGAGTGATTTTGCAGAGTCAATTTCTAGTTACATAATCACACAGCCTTGTTTCTAATGCAACAGAAAATTGCCTGGGTGGGCTAACTTTCAGGTGTTGGTTTTACTATAGCAATTTGGGATTTGCATTCAGTTCACAAAGCCTGATTTTTGTTCAAATCTCTCTCAGAAGTCTTAGTCCCAACTCCCTTAAGAGGAGCCCTGTGTGTCTGAGAAACAGCTGTGGTGGAGCCCAGCTTCAATATTACCTGGTTGTTGTGGATGTGTCTCGTGCTGTCTACATGAGGGTTGTTGCTCCCCCAGACAGGAACTCATGTATTCTGCATGCTGGTCTCTAACTTACTATGTAGCTGAGGATGACCTGGGACCACTCATCCTCCTGCCTCCACCTCCCAAGTACCAGGATTACAGACCTGCACCCCAATGCCTGGCTTATGAGGTGCTGGAGATAAAAGTCAGGGCTTTGTGAATATTAGGTGGGCACTCTATCAACTGAGCTATACCCCCAGTCTCTAAACAGGCCCTTTTGATGAGGCCAAGTCAGGTTTGTAGCTTACCCTGAGGAAACCCAGGGAGGAAGGGAAGTTGTATCTTACTGAGAACATCAAGTCTGACTTAAGGTAACCTTCAAACTGGAGCTTGGCATGGTTGGGTAGGCATCTTAACCCAACAACACAAATAATTTTAGGATGTATTCTTGATAATTTTCATAGATGAGTTAAAGAATCTGTTGAAAATTCCCATAATGAGCCATTCAGTCTTGACCTATCAAGAGACTGCCGGGGAATGTGTGGCATGCTAATGAGGGTATGAGAGAGCCAGAGGTGTTAATAGAGGCCTGAGGTCCTGGCCGTCCAATCAGAAGCTGAGTGTGGGGAAAAGACCATACTGAGCATGCTTCTTCACTTGCCAAGTGTTCTTACAAAAACTACACTCCAAGGTGAGTATAATGTAGATGCTTAACAAATGATAATTATCATTATTATCATCATTATTATTGTTTTAATAGTTTGTTGCCAAATGAAATGNAGATAAATTGAGGTAAAAGGATGATAACTTTATTTATTTACTTATGTATTTATAGATTTAAAAAGATAAGGCATGTGTATTTGTCTGTATGAGGTTATGTGTGTGTGAATGCAGGTGCACATGCNTGAAAGTGTCCTTGGAGGTAAGAAAAGAACACAAGATTTCCTGCATATGGAGTTACAGGTAGTTGTAAGCCACCTGACATCAGTATTGGGAACCAAACTCCAAACTCAGGTCTTCTGAAAGAACAGTACATACTCTTAACGACTGAGTCATCTCTCCAGTCTCTTGATAGATTTAAAATAGTGTCTTTTAGTTGTTGGCTGAGCTTAAACCAAGACTGTACATGAGCAACTGCAGCCTGCTGGTCTAAAAATAACATTTTGTTGTCATGAGCTTGAGATCCCCTTGAAATAGAGGTAGAGGGACATAGATAGACATGGGAAGAGAAAGCAATCTCCCTGAGATGGCTGCCTCCTGTTCCCAGAAGACTCCGAAGAAGAAACAGCAGGAAGGCTTGGGGGTGTGTTTTTAAACAGAACCAATATGGGAAAGGGGAGGAACCAGGGGGCCTATANAATATCCAAACCAGCATCTGTTGAGCACACTACCAGCTTTAGGCTTCTCCCGTCCTGAATGTACAAAGCTGTTACTTTCCCTTTCTCCCTGGCTTGGTCTTCTGTCTTTCCCAGTCATTCAGTTGTTTGTGCCAGGNAATGAACTCANTCAATACCCTAGACAACCGCTGTCACTCCTGTTACACCCTGAGCAAAATATGAAGGGAAGCATGTGACCCAGGATGGCACATGACAGTCATCTAAACTTTCCTCTAAGACCCCACAGCCATTCACCATCTCCATCTAACCAACAATAGCGTCTACCCCTTCCTCCAAGAGGAGAAAGACTAGAGTTTACCTCCATCCTTTTTGACAGCCAATCCTCTGTGAAAGCTCTTTCTGCAAACTCCTGGTTCTGTGCTTGGATTCCAAGAGCATCTCCTTGATGTCATTAGGTGGCTAGCTAGAAATCAGTAGGCATTAAGGTCATCAAGAATGGACCCCTTCCTCATGATCAGCCTCGTATGCCCCCAGTAACATGCCAGTTTTAAAGAAGGGAAAGTATTGCAATTACTCTCAGAATTTGAAATATCATGTGGAAGAATAGCTAGAAAGTAGACAAAGGTGAGGAAGTTGGTCAAGGCAGAGCTTTATTGAGCCCCACTAAGTGAAGGTTACTGGTCTGTGAATGTAGCTTAGCTAGTTGACTGTTTGACTGGTACTGACAAGGTTTCATCCTGTCTTAATCCATAGTTCTATTGTTGTGAAGAGACACTATGACCACAGCAATTCTTATAAAGGAAAGCATTTAACTGGGGACTGGCTTACAATTTCAGAGGTTTTGTCCATTATCAGTATGGTAGAGAGCATGGCAGCACATAGACAGACATGGTACTGGAGAGACAGCTGAGAGTTCTATATCTAGATCCACAGGCAGCGAGAGAGAGAGAAAGAGAGAGAGAGAGAGAGAGAGAGAGAGAGAGACTGGGCCCGGGTTGGGCAAATCTAAGTCCATCCCCAGTGACACACTTCCTCTAACAAAGCCACACCTACTCCAACAAGACCACACCTCTTAATAGTTTCACTCCCAGTGACCACAGAAGGGGGCATTCTTATTCAAACTACTACACATCCCTAGCACATTTATATATCCCTATATAAATCAGGCATGGTGGCACACTTCCCAGTATTTGGGAGGTAGAAGTAGAAGAATTAGAAGTTTGAGGTCATCCCTGTCTACATAAAGAATTTGAGGTCATCTTGAACTTATAAGACTCTATCTCAAAAAAAAAATGGAAAGATGGAGAGACTATTTCCACTATTTGTATAGATTCTTAAGCATTATTTTATTTCTTTAATTCTTTCAGTCCACCCTGTTACATGAATTTTGGTCAAAAGAATGGGATTTGAGGGGCTAAACAGATGGCTCACAGGTAAAGAGCATTTGTTGTTCTTTCAGAGGAATGGAGTTTGGTTCCCAGAACCCATAGAGGGTAGCTCATAACCACCTGTGCTGGGGACTTTCATGTCAACTTGATATAATATAAAGTCATTTTGGAACAGGGAACCTCAATTGAGAAAATTGTTCCACCCAATTTGCCTATGGAACATCTGTCGGACATTTTCTTAATCATTGATTGATGTGGGAGGGCCCAGGTCANTGTGGGCAGTGCCATCTGGGCTTGTGATCTTGGGTGCTATAAGAATTCAGGATGAGCAAGCCATGAGAAGCCAGTCAGTAAGGAGCACTCCTCTATGGTCTTTGTAGGGAAAAGGCACTGGTTAAAGAAACCCACCCTGACCCTGGAGCCCAGAACTAGGGAAAGATGGCTCAGATCAGGGAAAGAAACACAGCCTGGGTTTGGGACCAGAGCCAGAGAAATGAACACTTTATCCCCAAACCCAGAACCAAGGAAACATGCCCTGACTCTGAAACTAGTACCAAAGTAACACTTTTGGTCCCTATAATCAGAGTCAGTGAAGGATATGTGCCCTGGCCTTAGAATTAGTGTCCAAAAGCCAAATAAGGCCAGTGAAGGAAACACAGTTAGGCTCATATCAGAGCCATCTCTGCTCTGGCCAACTGACTTGTGAAACCAACCAATCACAGAGCAGGAAAGTAGCACCCTGGTCCTGGAGCCCAGGACCAGGGAAAGAAACATAGCCTGGGTTTGGGACCTGAGCCAGAGAAATGAACATTTTTATCCCCAAACCCAGAACCAAGGAAACATGCCCTGACTCTGAAACTAGTACCAAAGTAACACTCTTGGTCCCTATAATCAGAGTCAGTGAAAGAAATGTGCCCTGGCCTTAGAATTAGTGTCCAAAAGCCAAACAAGTCCAGTGAAAGAAACACAGTTTGGGTCTGAAATCAGGGCCATCTCTGCCCCTAGCCCACAAAACTGACCAATCCTGGGGCAGGAAAAAAAAACTAGCTAATCCCTGTTGACTCCACCTCCAAGCCATCTTATATAAACTGCCCTGTCTGGTCAGTTGTGAGCTGTTCTTTCCACTCTGGTAGAGGCAGCTACTCTCCTGGACTCCTCCTTCCCAAATAAATCTCTTTCTCAAAAGAGTTTTGGATGTGAAAATCTTCATTCACTGGCACAGAAGAACTTTGCTGAGACGTCCCACAGTGGACTGAGCAAAGAGGAGCTGAACAGAAGATCTTTGCTGAGACGTCCCACAGCGGACTGAGCAAAGAGGAGCTGAACAGAAGATCTTTGCTGAGACGTCCCACAGTGGACTGAGCAAAGAGGAGCTGAACAGAAGATCTTTGCTGAGATGTCCCTCAGTGGACTGAGCAAAGGAGAGCTGAGTAANACTTTGCTCTGGTGGTGGAGGAGATTGCTACATTTCTGCAGGGATTTCCCCTTTTGCAGAGTGAAGCAAAAAGTAACACCTTAGGCCAGAGGAGCAAAAAGTAACACCTTAGGCCAGAGAAGCAGATCTCTGCTAGGAAGCCCCCTTAAGTGGGGACTCAGCAAAGCTCAGCTGTAGNGGCTCTCCAGGACAGAAGCAGGATTGCTATATCCTGTGGGAAAACCATCCCCCACCACACCAGGTATAGCCTGACTCTCCTGAACAGTCAGGATACCCTTCCTTGCAGAGCTGACCTGGCAGCTCTAGGCCGAACTGTCAGGATACCCTTCCCTGCTGAAGCAGTTCCAGGCCTGACTCTCCCAAGCAGAAAAACTTCCCCTCTAGGGATGAACTGTCTCTTTGTAGCCCCAGCCTTCAGAGCTGTTCTAACCAGCTCAAGGTGTCTGGGACACCTCCAGGGCAGAGCTGTTCTAAGCAGCTTGAGGTGTCCGGGACACCTCGCCCTCAAGGGCTGGACTGTCCATTTGCAGCTCCAGCCTTCAGCTGTCCTAGCAGCCTGAAGCAAACTCCCAGAGTTGCAACAAGGTTGCTTATATTTTTGGTGCTGAAACCCAGGACCAAGCCCACAGAGTTACAAACTTACTTATAGCCTTTGCTCCAGTTCTTTCCCTTAGGCTCCTGTCTTGAGCTCTTGCCTTGATGCCCCTGGATGATAGACTACAAGCTATAAGCTTAAATAAACCCTTCCCTCCCCTATGGGAGCCCACAGAGGCTTCCTAGTGATAACTTACTCAGGGTCAGAGAATCTGAACTTGCTTTACCCAGCAGGGCTGCATTAGAGGATGATTTGAACACAGGCATGGTTACCAGGTGTTTGGAAGGGTCTACACTTGGCTGTATGGTGTGCTTTGATCCTGCAAGGGGGAGGTCTTTTGCCTCTCCCCTTGGAATGTTATAAAAATCCTTTTTCAATAAACCTTCGAGGCTGTTGGGTATTGATCCAGGCTCTCCCAAAGCTATCCTNTGTTTCTGTCTTTCTTCTCATCATCTAGGTCTCTTTCTATCTGATATTTCCTCATTTCTCTCTCCTCTACCTAAGAACTCTTCAAAAGGTGGGAGCTGGACCCCACACTCCCCAAGTTCATTTTGGCTATAGGTTTTTTTGGTTTTGTTTTTGTTTTTTTTGTTTTTTATCACAGCAATAGAAATAAATTAGTACCAAGAGTGGAGTTTTACTGTGGCAGACCTGACCATGTGCTTTGGCGAGGAGTATAGAAGCATTTGAACTTTGGCCTGGAAAAGGCANTGATGCTCAGAACTGGAAGATAAGAGTACTGAGAGCAATGCAGATGATGGAGGCCTGGCTAGTGAACTTTCAGAGGGAGTGAAGACTCTATCAGGGCCATCTGTGTTAAGAATCTATGATGTCTGGTCATCTGGGAATGAAGAGTCAACTGTGANTAATAAGAGACCAGCATTACTGAAGTGAAACAATTGCTTTAGTAGGACAATTGATGCTGGTTAGCTGGAACCATAAAACTAGTGGTGATTAAGAAGAGACCAGCATTACTGAGGGGAAATATTCTGAGAGTGTTTCCTCAGGGTCAGCAAACAGAAGCTGTGATCCAGAGGGGGCCTAGGCTGCATCCCATGCTGGCAGCCCAACTTGGTAATATGTAAGAGCCACACAAGTAATACTGGTTTTTGAAGGCATGAAGGGACCATTGANAACAGCTGCGGTTTGCATAGTTAGAGGATAGGAGAGGCCACTGGTGAAGGTGCAATCTCAGTTGCAATACAAACCCCAAGATTGAAGGGGTTACAGAGAGAAGTTGAGGATTGGTACCATGTGAAGGGTTAGAACCCCTAAAGAGAGTCAAGGGAGGCTATTTGTGAAGGTGAGGTGAGTTGTAGCAGAGATTCAAACATACTGAAAATACCAGTACCATAGGATGGCCACAAAGGACAGTAGTAAGAGTGGAGTGGAGCCACCTCAAGTCTAGGAGACAAGCTACATGTATTGTGGGTGGCATAACAAGAGAAGTCTCTGCCAAGGGCCTTTGGAGCCCAGAGGATCAAGAGTGGGTCCCAGATGTCAGAGCTGACCTTTTTATACTGTTGAACTTTGGTTTTTCTTTGATTGGATTATGACTGTGCCCTAGTTATTCTCTCTTGAAATAAGAAAGTATTTATTTTTTATTTTACAGAAGCCCACAGTTAAGAGACTTTGAACTTTTAAAGAGACTTTGGAGTTTTATAGAAAGTATGTCTATTTTAGAAAGGCTATGAATATTTTAGAAACTTTGGATATTTTAGAGAAGCTTGAACTTTGAGAGAGACNTTAGCTGTTTTAAAGAGACTGTACTTTTAAAGTGTTTGAATTTTTAAAGACTTTTAGAAGTTGGAATGTTTTATATTGTGACTTCAGTGTTAATATGAGATCTTGGGGATGATCAAGAAAGGAAAGGTTATGGTTTAACAATGATGTGTTCATGTATCAAGTTGACAAGAAGTCAATAATGCTGGCTATTTTCATGTCAACTTGACACAAGATAGAGCCATTTTGGATGAAG
>LZPO01117051.1:275022-289538 GCA_001675575.1 Neotoma lepida
GCTTGTCCACTAGCTCTTATAACTTAAATTAACCTGGTTTTATTAGTCTGCATTTTGTCATGTGGCTTTTTACCTTTCTTTCATTCTGTGTGTCCTACTTCCTCCAGGTCTTGTTGGCATCTCCTCTGCACCTCCATTTCCTCCTCCTACTTCCTCTCTCTGCCCCAAAGTCCTGCCCACCTACTCATCCTGCCTAGCTATTGGCCATTCAGCTCTTTATTAAACTAATCACAGCAATGAACCAATCTTCACACAGAGTACAAATATCCCACATCTTCTAGTCACTCCCACCCCCAGCCCTGTCCCATTCTCCACCTTCTGAATGTTCAGTGACACTTTTAATCCGTCCTATGCCTTCTGCCTCTGTCATTTGTCCTTAAGCCCTTGTAACTATTTACTGTCACCTTCAAAGCATTTGGGAGGGACAGCAGAAGGAGGAGAGGGGAAGAGAAGAGGATACTCATGTGTTCAAGCTGCCAGTGTTTAAGAATGTTAAATACTTTCTTCTTTTATTATTACTACATAATAATAGTATTAGCTCTTCCCACTGTAGTAGCCATTGCACATGCCTTGTAGTCACTATGGATGCAAAGATGCTCAGGACTTGTGGAGCTGCCTCAGTCAGTAAGCTGCTTGCTGTGAGAGTCAGAGGACCTGAGTTTGAGTCCTAGCAACCCACCTAAAAACCATTGGTGTCTCAAGTCCAGTGAGAGGCCCTATCTCAAAAACCAAAATAAATAGCTGCTACGGTTGTCCTCAAGTCTCTACATGTGTGTGCACACACATTAATGTGTATCTCTGTACACACAGAAACATGCATGCACATAAACATATATATAAACACACACACACACACACACGAGCAGCATTGGTAAAATATTCAGAACATGGGCACTATCATGACTGCCTCTGAGTAGCTGAACAATGAAAAATGCTTTCTGTTTTCTTTCACCCAACTTGTGCCCTTTCGGTGGTCTTCCCTAAGCTTTCTATTTGCCTCCTAACTGTGCCTTGACCTTCTAGTGCCTGACTTCCTTGTACGACCTTCTCTCACTAGCAAGTCTCAGCATTGTCCATGTCTCCACCCTGGTCAGCTTTTTCCCTGTTGGGTTTCTTGTAACTTGTCTCACAACAACTTCCCCAGTTAGCTATCACTGCACTTCAGATTAGGTCTCCTAACTGTGGCCTGTGCCTCCACATTCCTCAGAAAAAAAGGCTCTGCAGAAACCAAAGGAGATAAGAACAGACAATGGCTTCTCAGACCATTCCACAATTCCACAAAATGAGCGCTGAAGGAAAGCTGGTGTGCACAAACTAAAAGTTCTATGACCCGAGGCTGTAGAGAAAGTACTGCTGTGAGTTTGAGTGGAGACTAGCAGTGACCTAGCTGTGTGAGGGATGGAAGAGAGTAACACAGACCTCTCTGCCCTTCCTTTCTCAGGACATCTTGGTGGCAGGGGCCAAGCTGCCATCNGCCTGGCCCAGCCTTCACTGGCAATTCCCTTAAGTGGGAGATGGTTCTGACACAAGCTCAGGTCTCCATCCTGTCTGTTTCCACCTCTGAGCACTGGCTGNATAATTACCACTCTGAGAGAACTGGTCTTGTAGCTGCAGGTGAGAGACACTTCAGCTCCTAAATTTCCCTGACTTTGGAATTCTCCAGCTTATTAGGGGACATATATTTGATAGAGACACAGTGACCTAAAACAAAACAAAACAAAACAAAGAAACAAAAACCCGTCTGTGCTATTGAAGCCTCTGGGTGTATAAGAGAGTGCCTGGCTGCACTGAGAAATTCTTTACTAGAGTTGCAGGGGTCAGAACCTGGGACCTGGCAGCCCCAACAAGCCAGGCTCAGTCAGCAATCCATCTCCAATACACCAATTAAAGAGACAAATAGCAGCAAAAAACAGGGAAAGCAGATCTAGTCAGTGTGACCACACTGGGATGAGGAACAAACAAAGAAGCCTCCTGACCTCCATGTCTGTCTTCAATGTGCTGACAAGAGGTTTGGGTTTAAAAATGGGCAAGAAGTTGCGTCACCAAGCAGTCCTGGTCAAGGTGTGGCCCCACCCATCACTGAAGCATCATTGTCTGGGCTCCCTTCTCCCTAGAAGGCAGCCTAGTAAGTGGTCTGAACTGTGTTAACCATCTTCCTGGTCGATAAGCTCCCCTTCTACCTGGCACCAGGGTTCCATCTTTCTGTTCCCCCAGCACGGGATTCCTGGAGAAATTTCAATTCTTTGGCATCCACTGTTTGGATAGTCTAACAGCATCAATGTCTCTCCTACAAGAGCACAGAGCATGTAAGGAATTCACAACAGTACAAGTCCTCAACAATGGAAGTGAAGGATCTTGAGGAACCCAATTGAAGGGCAGTGGCTGCGAGACCGAGCTGAGAGACAGGCACAGAAAACCGTGCAGTATGCACATGAGGCTCAACAATGGAATAATTTAGTGACTGTAGTTGGCTGAAAACCCCTGAATTACAATCATTTGATACAAAAGAAACATTGGCAGAAGCTCAAGTCAGAACTCCCTGGTGGCTTGCTCTCACGGTTCCCACCCTCCCTACTCGAACCTCCCAGGAAGCGGCCAGGGAGGCAGCCATCAGTATAGAACACTTGAGCTTCGTAGTGGACTGTTGATCTTGGCTACTAACAGTCCACATGTCAGCTCCTACCTTCCCTTGGGGTAAAAGATACGGAATTCACAGAAGAAATAAGAAAATGTGCCCTTCAGAATAGAGCAAAGAAAACAAGTTCCGACTCATCGGATATGAGGGATGCAGAGGGAGGCAGAGACAGTCTTTAATAGGCCAGCACNATTTGATGCATTCTCTGCTCCTCAGCACCCCCCAGGCACATCATCCAGGACACTGCCATTTATGATTAGGTTTTGCTTATGTGTCAGTGCCAGGAATCAAACCCAGAGCCTCAGACGTGCCAAGCAAGTGCTCTTCCATTGAGCCACACACTCAGCTTCCCTTTTTAAAAATTAAAAGCCTTTCTTTTTACTGAATTACCACCCTGAGCTGATTATATTTCCTCTGAGAAATACCCAGTTGTAAATAAACTAATGAACACAGCAGAGTATCTTTCCATAGATGTGTCCACATTTCTTTTACTGGTCACTATAGAATTTTTGTCATTAGGAAAATCAAAGCGGTTAGGAGGGAACGATGGCTTAAAGGAAAAGAAGACAGCCTGCACAGGAGGACCAGAGCACGACTCAGCCCCCACCCTGTGAAAACAGCAACGAAGCCCAAAGCCCCTCTGCCTCTCCTAAGCCTTGGTTTCAGAGTGGTCTGTAGCTGTTTCACACCCGCAAAGACCCAGCTGCAACACTGTTTTTCTTGGCAAGCACCAGGACCCTTGACGGTACTGAATAAATCCGAGCTTCAAGGTCCAGCAACTCTAGAACCAGCCTGCAGGATGGTTCTCCAGGGAGGTGAAGTATTTGAGTGAAAAGACATGTATAAAACTCACTTCTTGCTTGGACACAAGGAAATATGGACACATAACCAGGTGTGAAAACATGGCTGGGCTTCTGTAAACGCGGAGCTGGGACTCACTGCTCTGGGGGGAGGGGGGATAGTAGAAAAGAACCTTCCCAAGCCACAGACTCTTGGCAGAAAATGCCAGAGCCCCAGCTTGTGCTGCAGGATGAGAGGGCCACGCCTGGTCTGCTGACCTGGGTCCCTTAGGGCTTTGAAAGTAGGTGTGCCCTCCTCCACTCACTGTTTCCACATGTAGGGCTGGTCAATAAGCCTGGACGCCTTTTGGACACCAAATAATAAGCTTAATCAGCCTCCCGATGAGCGAGAATGCTCCAGAGCCTTGAAGCACTTGAGCCGCTAGCATTTTTCTATTCAAGATAAGCCTAGATAATGTCTGGGATCAAATGCAGTTGATGAGGTTTGAAGTGCTCCAAACCTTACTTTTTCTTTTTTTAAAGAGAGCTTAGTTTATTGCACTAAAGAAATTCAATGATAAATACGTGGTTTCCTCACCAAAAATCTTCCATCTTTAAAAAAAATTTCCTTCAGGCAATACGTCAAAGACATAAGAAAGTTCAGTCGGAAAGTTAACTACAAGCAGAGGCACACAGGCTTCTCTAGATTGGATCTGAAAATCCCTGGCAGGCTTCTCTCCCAGCTTGCTGCTATTGGGAGGTCGTGGGACCTTTAAGAGGTGGAGCCTAGTGTTCCTTGGGTCAGCTGGTGTGTAGCCTCTTAAGAGACTGTGAGATGCCAGGCTCTTCCTCTCTTTGGCTTGTATAGATGAGTGTCCCTCTGCAGTGATGTTCAGCCTCACCGTAGACCCAAAAGCAATAGTACGAAGCCGTGGTGAACTGACCCAACACTGTGAGCCAAAATAAAAAATAAATACAAAGCCTTTCTCACCAATCAATACTGAGCTCACTAAAATTCTCTCCAGACCCAAAATTTTCTCTGTTTATGTTGATCAGCTCAGGTTTGTCATGGTGTTCGAAAGCTGGCGTCAAGGAGAGGATGCTTCAAATGTGGCTGACAGATGAACAGGATCCTCACACTGTAGATGGTAGCCNAGTTTGTCTAATTTGAGAGAAGTTCATTAAAAATGAAATAATTATGGAGATGAATGATTCTGAGGCACATTCATGGTGGCACTTTGAGAAACAGAACCTGTAACTTTCTTCGTAAGTTAATTTCTTGCACCCATCTCTCCCTGTTGCTGATAAAAGCAAATCCACATTCTAGCATTTGTTTTTCTTTTCAAATTCACCTACCAGAGGTCTTTTCAGATTGGCGTTAGGTGAGTCAGGCTCTGGACACAATTGGGCACTGCTGACTTGAGGGACAGTGCATTTTCACTCAGGCAACTGAGGAGGAGAGCCGGCCAGACACTCAGAATATTTGATCAAAACCTTATCAAGGTCTTACCAAGACCATCAACAACTGCAACATATAAACACATAAATTTAGGTACATATATAAAAATATGTGATTTATGTATTACAAATGAGATAAATTTGCTTTTATGAGTATCTTAATTTATTTAATATAATTACCTTCAGTTACATCCTTTTTGCATATGAAATAATTTTGGTCCTTATAGCTGAATAAAATGAATGAAGCAAATCACACACACACACACACACACACACACACACACACACACACACTGTGGACTCCATGTTAGACTTGTTATGTAGCACAGGCTGGCCTCAAGCCCACATTTGAGATGACAGGCATGTACCATCACATTTGGCTCTTGAGTCCTAATCATTTTGAGATGGATTTTTATCTCTTAGTTAACTAGGAGGAGAAAATGAACAAATCAGATATGTTCTCGTTAAAGGCCCAGGACATGGTCCCACAGTCCCTGGATGGAACGGAAATGTTTCCCATTAAGAGGGAAACTTGTTTCAGGAAACTGGCCGAAAAGCTACTCTGTAAGAGCCTGCTTCTCTGCACCTGTCGGACCTCATCGCCCCACCTAGCTTCCCTTTCCCATTCTGCTGAGGGCCGGAAAGCCTGACCTCACCAGTCACATGCTCCTGCCCTATCCAAATCTCCCGCCTTCAGATCTGGGTCAAGTTCTATTCTGTACGTGGTACAGTTCATGCATCAGCTTTCCAAGGGACCATTATCTTGCAAGTAATGATGATGAAGGAGGCACACTCCCTTCATACAGTGGTCAATCCCAGACAGTAAACATCATCTCCCTAACATGGCTGGGAAAACCAGAGGTTGGTGTGAGCTTCGGTTCTGGACAAAATGAGGGAGTGTTGATTTAAGAAACACTCTAGTTGTATTGGATCTTGACCGAATATTAATGCTTTAATTCAAAATACTTCCAATACATTCAATAATTTTTGTTACAGGAACTTGATGGGAAACAGTCATTTGGGACTGGAGAGTCTTGGGAGAACTTTATGAAGTGTGTTACTGTGAAGGTGAGGCAGAATAGGAGCCTACCAGACAAGGGAAGGGAAGCAAGCATGTGGAATGGAACAGAGAGGCTCAGCAAAGCCCAGAGAACAGCCATGGGGATGGTGTCAGGAGGACAGTCGAGACAGAAGGCAGAGAAGCAGCCTGGACATTTGTGGGTGGTAGGGAGCCACTGAAGGTCTGTGAGCAACACTGTCTGGCCGGATAGGACTTCAGAAAGATGAATCTGATTGTACCATTGGGTTGAACTTGGGGATGCACACAGCAGTTAGGAAGTGGTTCTAGTGACAGATGACTGGACCCCATGGTACTGCTCATGTGATGCCTAACTACAAAGTATTAATTAACTGAACAACAGTTGAGAAGGGGGAAAAGTCAGAATAGATGCTCACTGGTCCCACAGAGCAAAGACAAAATGCAGTGAAATTCGGNTACAAGTGAAGACCCATTGAAGCGGATGCTCTTAAAACACTAAGTTAAATAGAAACCGTTCTGATGCCTAGAATCAATTTCCTAACATAGGCATCACATGAATCATGTGGCTTTGCTCAATGAGGTGTAACAGTCACTCTCAAAACCCTGGAATGTTGTTAAAATACCAANAGCACTGCTCTGCTCNATCAGTTATGGAAGCAAGGCAAACCTATGGCATTATCCAAAGGTAGAGGAACGGCTGAATCTGAGAATCCTGGCACAGTGCTACCAGAGGGGCTTGTGGCAGGCACGTCTAGAAGTTTGAGACCCTGGTTGAGTGGGACCCTTCGGTTTATCTATTGTTGTAAATAATTTTATTCTATTTTGTTTTCCTTCCTGAAAATAGCAACATGTTAGAGGAGAAAAGTGATGCACCCTGAACATTTTTCCAAGCACTTGTCCCCTTCCCCTGATGTCTTGAGATTTAGGTGCTGTGCAGATGAATGGGAGACACCGTTATTGGCTGAGAAGGAGTGGGTCACCGTTACAATGCCATNGGTTTGTTTTTCTAGAGCATGTATACTTGAAAGAGCTTGGGAGAACTTGAGGATTATTTCATTACACCACTGTACATGGAAAATACGATGGTACACATGTTATGGATTTTTTAGCGTGGTCAATAAAACATGCTGTACTCAACCAATAAAGATATTATTAAGATGTCAGCTCTTCAACCTGAGTCCTCTTTTCATGAATGATCAGTTTTTTTCTAAACTTCCACTGTGAACAGATCATCCAAAATGATTCTCACTAAAGTGCCCTTGGCTGTAGAGCTAAGCAGGATTAATATGCTGAAGAATCACAGTTTCTCATTCCCACCTGAGTCATGGCAGATGAGAGTCAGCCAATGACATGGATAGGTGGGATTTCCTCTTGCAATCAAAAGCCATTCAAGGAAGGAAGCTGTTTTTTAGATGACTTTGGAATGTCATGTTCCCCAATACTTTCCCGTCACTGACTGCCAAACTCAGTAGAAACTGTGGTAGTATGTGTGGGGGTATTGCAGCACGTATGTGTTGGTGTGTGTGTGTATGTGTGTGTATGTGTATGTGTGTGTGTGTGTGTCTGTGTGTATCTATGTGTCTGTGTGTGTGTGCTAAGCCCTGAGGCTCTGCCTGTTTTTACCTCCCCAGAGTTGGGATCACAAGCATGAGACATCACAGTCAGCTTTTTACACAGGCTCTGGGAATTGAATCAAGTCTGGAGGCTTGCATGCAAGCATTTTACTAGAAAGCCTTCTCCCCAGCCTCATAAGAAGGAGTTTAAGTATCAGTGACATTTCCCTTACAGCTTTGTGGCTCTAACTGTCCCAAGACCTTTGGGCTAAACAGTAAGGCTATAATTATAGAGCAGAGGTCTTTCCAGATGCTTTGGAGGTAGCTCTTTTTGCATCAGCCCACACCAGTGTTCAATATCCAAACCTGCAATGTCCAATATGGTGATCAATGATGTCCTGTGGTCACTTAAGATTAAATTAACTGTAATGGCAAGTAGCTGACCGAGACAGTGATCACCTTGCCTGCAAGGGCCTGATTTGGACCCTTGAAAAGGCAATAATAATAATAATAATAATAATAATAATAATAATAATAATAACATTTAAAATGGTTTAAATTAAATGGAAATTAAAGTTGAGTTTCAATCAATCTAGCCATATTTCAAGGGCTCAGTGATCACAGATGGCTAGGAGCCATACTGAATGGCAGAAAATATGCATCTGCATCTATGTAGAAAAGTTTGTTCAACAACATAGCTTTGAACCCAAATTCAAACTGGCTGAGGATCAGTTTCAGATGGTAAGTTCACACAGCAGCAATTGAACCGAGTGTGTTAAGAAATCAGCTGCAGTGAAATTTTTAAGCTATAATTATGCAAAACAATTCATTTTCTACACATAAAAGGACCAGAGACAACATTTTTCATTATATTCCAAAGAAAGAGGATAACAAAGACGTCGNGGATACAGTGAAGATTGAACTGCAATGAGTTAGAAAAAGAATCAACTTATCTTTTCAACAGTCTTAGTCTTTGGAGATCATTATAAGGAGGCATTTCATAATTATCCTAATTCTCATACAATACTCTAAACCTCACATAAATATTTTAATCTTTATACTGCTTTTTTAATGACTAATAAAAAAAAACCTGACAGCCTGTAGTCTTAGAATGTGGTGTATCAGACACAAAACACAAGGTGTTCAGTAGCCCTCCGGACTCTGGGAAGCCTTGCCCTGTCTTCCCATAGCCCTACCTTGTCTTCCAATAAGATCTGCCTGCTTGATTTTCTGTTACTTTTTCTTTTTCCTTTAGAGACAGGATCTTGCTATATGGCCCAAATAGGTCTCTAACCTGCGATCTTGCTACCTCCACCTTTTGGGCTGCTCGATTTGTTGATGTCCCAGAAGTATTTACTTTCTAAACCAAAGACTCACGTGGCCTGATACTCCTGCTGCAATGACTTTGTGGGCATCTTCTGTAGCATGCTAGTGGCTTCATCCACAGAACATAGTAGACTTGGAGAGATGACACACTGGGACAGGAATGGAAAGTGCAAGCCAACAGTAGTTTTGAGAATGNAACCAGCTCAGGGACTAGAGAGATAGCTTCACGGATAAGAGCAGTTGTACANTCATGAGGACCTGAATTTGAATCCCCAGTAACCATACAAAAAGCCTCTTGTGCCTCTAACCCCAACATTAGGAGGTAGTGACAGGAAGATCCTGGGAGCTCTCTGCCCTTACAACTTAACCAAAACAGCAGGCTTCTTTCTTGTTTAGTGAGAGACCCATCTCAAGGGAATAAGTCACAGAACTATAGAAGACACTCAACAGCCTCCTCTGATTTCTGCATATGCATGCATGGGTGTGCATCTCTGCATACTCAGCTGCATGGAAAACACCACACACACACACACACACACACCCCAAAACAAAACAAAAATAAACACAAAGGACTGGCCAGTTAGATGGCTAACTCTAGGGAAGAAAACTATTTCTCTATCTGGTGCCCTAAGCCAAACATTACTTCCAACACATCACTTCATGTGATGACAGACACAAANGGGCACAAAGCAAAAGAGCAGAACTGGAATCCTGCGGGGCTTTCTGGCTGCTTTCTGGTTGTGCACAGTCTGGACTTCACCTGAACTCCACTTCCTCAGGACTGCTTACCTGGAGTGGAGCCCACCATCCAAGAGCAGGTGTTGAGTATGAGCTAGAGTACATCCAAGCAACTTTTGTCTGTCCTGTCGACTCCAAGAACCCCATTTACTCTCCTCCCAGCAACTTTTGTGGACAGCACCTGAATAAGATCAACACCTGAGACTGACTTCTGGTCTTCTCATACCTATGCAACACATGTGCACCAGCACATCCAAATCAGTGTGACCACGGAGGAACACACTCACATACATGCATGTATCTGGGGNCTGGGATTCACCGAAGCTATAGCAGGCTATGGCTCCACTAATGTAAAACACATGCAGCTGGAGGAGCCCATGGAAGGCATCCTGAGTGCAAGGTCAGTAGACCAGGGATAGGAAAAAGAAGAAGAAAGACCATGAAGTCAATCTCTGAACAACTTCTTGAGGGTGTCCATAAATAAGTGAATGGCAAAAGAAAATGGTGCATATTTACACAATAGTTTTATGTAGCCACAAAGAGTGAAACAATACCATTTATAAGAAAATAGATGAAATCAGATATCATCATATTAAAATAAGACAGAATCAGAAAAACAAGTATGGCATGCTTTCCCTCCCAGGCAAAGTCTAGATTTTAAGAAAACAGAAATGAAGCTATTTGGGAAGAGGATGTGTCCAGTGGGAATGGAGGGGGGGCAAATGAGGCTAGTGATGGACATGATCAAAGTACATAGCATACACACATGAACATGCAAAAATGAGACCCATTTTATATAGTCAACATATACTGATTGAAAAGAAAATCAAAGGAGGCTATTTTGAGAAAAGAAGAAAGAGAAATAAAATGTAATTTGCCCGAGTGTGGAAGCACAGGCTTGTAATCCTTGCACTCATAGGAAAGGGGAGGATGAGAGAGAGAGTGGGGAGAAGGCAGAGGAAGCAGCGCATCTGTCTTTTACAGNATCCTTTCTTCCTTCTTCTCTCAGTTTTGTTCAGTTTCCCTAGATGCTTATACTTCGAGAATATGCATTAATTCTCTGAAAATTGTATATTAGTACACGATCCATAAATCATGCCTTTTTCTTCATCATTCTCTGCTCATTCAAGTTTTAATAAGAANTATCCCCCACAGACTCGTTTCACTAAGGGTCTAGTCCTCAATACACTGTTGGGACCCTAGGCTTTGAGGCTGTGGCTGCATCATGAGGGTGCTGGCCTCATCAGTGTCCTAATCTCCTGATGGGTTCATAGTTGAATGAACTAGTGAGAGGGAGGATGGGATGAATTAGAGGAAGTAGGTCACTGGAGGAGACCTGAAGAGAAAAGCTTGCTGTCTCTTCCCTCCATCCTGGCTGGTGTGAGGAACCTTAGGGTGATGGAAAGCTCTACAGATACCTCCTTGTCTGTGACAATGAGCAGCCTTGTCCCAGCTCTTGTGCTGTCAGGGTGAGAACGGGGCAAAGCCCAAGTCTTGACAGCTAGCCTGCAATGTGAGAACTGCAGTTTTCCTCTTGCAGTCTGATAGAGTTGTAGAAGAGATCACCAGGGCTAAGCGTGTATCACCAGATTCAGAAGGGTAGGTAGGCTCAGCTACAAGCCACTCTGAACTGCACCAAGGTGACAGCTATAATTGTACTTGGCAAGTGAGCTAATCATGGCTAGAGAATGAACAATGAATCCCATGTCATGCCCTCCCCTCCCTGCCCTGCTGAGAAGTACAGTTCACAGGTGACACCCTTATGTGCAAGTCAAGTGTCTTTTCGGAGGGCTGGAAAGACAGCTAAACCAAAACAGAGACTAAGATAAAGGGGAGGGCAGAAAAAGAGTATCTGTGTGGGATTGTGAAGGTTGAGTGGTGAGCAGGAAGCGGAGTTCAAAAGAGGGACTAATGGCTCACAAAGGCAGCAAGAAGTGGGAAGCAGCAATTAATTGGATCAGTGTGTGAAGGTTCAAAACAGTCTTCTAGAAAGACGACGTAATATCCTGATTCCCAAGTCAGGATCCCAAATCTTCCATATGACAAATAATTAAAGCCAGCCCTTGGGAAATAAAATCTTTAATTNGTACATTCTAAGTGGGGACAGCAGCTATCCCTTTGACCTTATTCAAAATTGTCTTTGGAAGGTAAATTCCTTAAGAACCTCAAGAAAAAAAAAAGGTTAGAAGCATGCTGTAGAACAATGAGGATCTTGAGGTTGGGATGGAAGCAACCTGTAGCCCGAGGCTGAGCAGCATCCTCACTGCCCACACTTCACTTCCGAAGACTCAGATGCTGATCACAATGTGTATGCCAGGATTCCTCCTATGGAGATTGCTGGACTGTCTACTTATTTCTGCATTTCGTTACCCAACTTTCTGACTCAAGGCACACAGGTACACTAACTCCACCAGGAAGCCGGGCAGAAGCGGAACAGCCCAGAGCACAGCAGAAAGCAGAGGTGACAGGTACACCATCCTTCAGGAGCACAGAGGGTAACAGATCATTCAGTGGTTGTCCCTCCACTATGGCCTGGACACAAACCTCAGTTACACNAGGGAGAATGACCTTGCGTCTGCCAAAATAGTNACCATGACAACCGTGCAAAATATTGAAGGTGACATTTTAAATGCAATTTTCAAAATTATTTCTTCTGTTTTTGAGATTTTGATAAAATTACATCATCTCTCTCTCCCCTTTCCTTCTTTCAAATCCATTACCCCCTCTTCACTCTTTGTCAAATTTGTGGCTTCTTTTTTCATTAATTGTTATTCCATAATATATGCACATAAGTACATAAGTACAACCTGTTCAGATTGTATGTATGTTTCCAGGGCTAGGCATTTGGTATTAGATGTTCTTCCATGAGGAAGACTAGTTCTCCACTTCTTATTGCTTAGTTGCCTGTAGTTCTTTGTGTAGACAGAGATTGTTACAGAAAACCATAACCAATCAAGATGCAGCCTTGTGGAGCCCAGCTGCAAATGATCCATCTACAAAACAACTCCCACACCTAAGGCTTGGGGAATATTCTGGAAGAGGGTGCAGAAAGATTGCAAGAGCCAGAGGGACAGAGTTTGCTGTAAGATTATTTCTCCTAGGGTCGTCAGAAGCTACCCCCATAAAGTCTCACCAGTGTGACTACCGGAACACGAGCTGAAGAGGGACAACAATAGGCATGCAAGAGCGGACAGCGGAGTGCTCAGGAGTCTTCAGCCCTTCACAAAGAATCCCATACAGTTTTTGAACTAGGTGGTAGACTTGCCCCATTTGAGAGGCATAAGTTATTCAAGAATTTTTAAAGTTGATTCAGCTAGTGAACAACATAATGAGTTTCATAGATCTTCATGGACACATCACTGAATATTCCTCATATTTAAGGCCCCACTGTNCTGTTCCTCCAAAACTACTCAGGTTTCATGACTAATAAAACACATAAGAAAAAGCAGTGAAATGTGCGATTTTGGCATTGGGAAATAAAAAGGACAACTCTAGTGGGGAGTGATTCTAAGTTTATTTTTATTAGTATATATTCAGTGTACAGGGTACTAGGTTTCATGGGGTATTTTTATACATGCATATGATATACTTTGACCATGACCCCCACCTTTCCTTTCTTGTTTTCTCCTTCTTCCCATGTCTCCCTTAGTGCCCTTGGTTTCTGCAGACACTATTGCTTCTACTTTCCTGTCATTTACATATGTGATTTTATGCATCTATATAAAATCTAGTATCCACAAATGAGATATAATACAGTATGTGTCTTTCTGAGTCTGACTTTTTTTGCTTAATATGATAATCTCTAGTTGTATCCATTTTTCAACAAATGACACAATTTTGTTCTTTATGGCTGTATAAAATTACATTATGAGCACTGATGGAATGGGAGAAAATCTTTGCTATGTACACATTTTACAGAGGGTTAGTGTCTAGAACATATAAAGAACTAAGGAAAACTCCATTTCAAGAAATGGTGAAGTGTCCATCTCCTCCCTCACTAGGAAGAAGAGAAGGCAGAAACAGTCCCAATGTCAGGGAAAACAATGGACCCATGCGGTATTGCAGATGTGTGGAGGAAATGCACAATTAGAAGGAAACAGCTGAATGGCATCTCCAGGGACAGTCATAAGAGAAGGCTTCACAGGGAAGACAGCCAAGAGCAAGACACTTGGCAGAGGACAACAGCCAAAGCCTGAAGAGCCTACATGCAGCAAGTGTCTTCTTGTCATGATTAAGGTCTATGAGAGTCACTAGTCATGTGTGGGGCATGCTACTGTTCCAGAGCCTGACACTGCAGATCTCAGTACAGCCAGGACTACAAAACCACAGGCAGTGCCTAGGGTGCTGGACAGTGATAGATGTGTGGAGACACTCTTCCAGAGTCTTGGTTGACATGAGGTATTCCATAACCACTTTCTTTGCTGAGCCGTGAGTACAGTGCATTGTCTCAGGCCATTTAGCAGAATGAGCTGGCTTGCTTGAAGGTACAGAGTATCTATCTATCCAACAAGATCCATCCTTCCAAGATCCATGAAAAAGTCCTATTGCTATGTGGGACCACCTAGCAACCACCTCTGTCCAGGGTCCCACTGAGAAACATTGGAGAAATAGCTCCCTAAATTAAGAGAAAGGTTTGTTCTGTTAACATAGGCCCTTCTGCTCTCAGTTGTCAAGACTCCACCTAAGGTTGAGGAGATAGTTCAATTGGAAAAGTGCCTGAATTTGGACCCTAGAACCTGCATGGTAGCATGAGTTTGTAGCCAGCAGTGGGAAGCAAGGACAAGAGGATTCCTGGGAACAGCTGTCTGGCCATCATAGCCTAATCAGTGGGCACTGAGTCCCAGTGGGAGACCCTGTCTCAAAAACACGAAGAGGGCCAGGCAGTGGTGGTGCACTTGCCTTTAGTCCCAGCACTCATGGAGACAGAGGCAGGCAGATCTCTGAGAGTTCAAGGCCAGCCTGGCCTATAGAGTGAGTTCCAGGGCAGC